>VDFB02393078.1:0-29741 GCA_007258455.2 Sequoia sempervirens | reverse complement strand
CAGCAATTATTTTAATGAAATCTATTTCTGCTGTAAGTAACCAGTGACTCTATTAAAATCTGAATATGAAATCTGGGAAGAAGACGTCCTTGTGAAGATGATTCGCCCAGCCAGCAAGAAGTTGATTCTCCAGTTTTTGTCCTCCTCCCTAAACTCATCTATTTGCTACTGAATATAATACTGTGCCACTTTATAGCTGCGATCTTATTTTATTCAATCTTGTGTCTTAATAAATCATGCCTGGAAAGAGTCTTGTATTCTCGTCAGTAATCAACTCATGCGACTCCCTTGAAGTTTGTCTTATTTTCAAATTCATCTTTTACCTCCAACTGATGCGAAATGTCTTTCTTTGTTAACTTCTTGACTTATTTGATAATTTATTCTGCTCTAGAGAACGACCTTTCTAAAAACGGCCACGAATTGCCTTGTTTGTTTTTATTATGCATTGTCTTCCTGATGGGCCTCACATATACTGATGCTTTCTTTCTCTTGTTTTTATCTGAATGATAATGTGCTGCCCAAGCAACTCTCAACCTATGCTTCTCTAAATTCACAAACTCTATAATCTCCCATCACTAGCATATGCGACACTTGCAGAAAATATGAATTTTGCTCTTTTGTCTTGTTCTAGAGATAAGACAAATACTATGTCTTATTTAAAAATATTGAATGCTCCTCCAAATTGAATGAGCCAGAAATAAGCTTAAACAAATAAATCTCCAAAGGAACGAACTAAGAATAATCTTCAAAGCCTGCAAATTGTGTTCTCCCAGAATATGAGATTATCACCAAATTCGTTACACCCAAGGATTTTAAATATATTCCCAAAATCGTATATCTTCCAAACTCCACAAATTTGGTCAAGGACCATTAAATTTGTGAATAATCAAATAATCTAGCAATGAACTCCTTCCTTGTTGAAGTTGCAGCAATACAATAGCTACTGCAAAACCTTCCTTAAATAAAATATCAAATGCAACAATACCTCAGCTGCTGCACTCACAAACTTCTCAAGAAGATGCAGTAATGCCTCAACTATTGCACCCAAACAACTAGTACTCAGAATTGCAATAATATGACAACTATTGCAATTGATTGAATCCTCCAATGAAGTACAAGCAAAAACCCTAGATGGATTTCTCAACTCCAGCTAGGGTTGATCTTTCACAACCGAACCTGGCACTCTAGAGTCTTCAAACCCTCGAGCGATTGCTTAAGCATTTAGGTTCAACCACTTACCATGCAGGTAATGAGAAAAGTAATTCAAATCAAGTGTGTCCAAATGCAAAGCCAACAACTCCTTATATAGAATCCTCAATCACCTCTAGGAAGCTTCTAGAATATAATATTATTTTATTATTTAAGTGACTTTATGATATAATATTTATTTTAAGTCACTTTATTAAATTAATTAAATATATAGTCATCTTTTAATTTCACTTTATTGAAATAACTTTAGAAATAATTAATTTAATACTTTCTCCAATTTGGGGACATGACACCTTGTCGCTAACAGTACTCCGAGGGAAGCCATGCAATATGAAAACCTCTCGGAAAAACAACTCTGCAACTTGTGAAGCTAAATATGTATCGCAATCGGAAAGAAGTGAGCATACGTTGTCAACCGATCAACAACCATATATATGCAGTCTCTCCCTTGGGCTTTCGGCAAGCTCATGATAAAATCCGTAGATAAGCGTTCCCACTTCTTGTCAGAAATGGGAAGTGGCTATAATAACCCTACAAGATAGGTATGTTCTTGTTTGTTCTGCTTACAAACAGGGCACTCTCTAACTTAACGAAGAACATCAGATTTGAGTCCCTTCCAAGTGAACCACTCTTGTATCTGCCTATAAGTCTTGAAGTACTCGGGATGACCAGCCATAGGTAAATCATGGAAGACTCTCAATATTGTGTTCTTCACCTCTAATCCTGGGATCAAAAGAATTCTCCCCTTGTAAATGAAAAGCTCATTCATAACGAAGCACCTGCTATCTTGCACTATCCCATCGATAATGCCAAAAGCCCACTGATTCTTAGCATACTCTGCAATGATCAAATGCCTCCAATCCTCAAAAATCTGCACCATGGAGCTCAAATGTGGTCAGTGTGACAAAGCATCAGCTACAACATTCTGAGATCCTTTGACATTAGAGATGTCAAAGTCATAAGACTGCAACTTGTTGATGCGATTTTTGTGACCTCACCAATCAGCCGAAGAACAAAATAGTTTGGGGCTACTCCGTTCTCTCTTGATCAAAGTATTCTGCACGCTAAGATTGCCAGAAAGTTCGTGGGTTCAACTCCAAGGTTCCTTAAGTGCGAATAGACCCAGTTTGGTTGATGTGTATTGCTGTGTTCTTACGAGGGGACTTACACAATTGTTCAGATTTCTTGCAGTTAGCAGCTAATGTACGATTTTGAAGGGGATTCTTACGTGTATGATTTGGGCAATGTGGTTCTTTCCTAAAACTAATCAGAAAGTGCGGAAAGTAAAAGGGGAAAGGGCCTAAGAAACTTATATTCTATTCTAAATGCAAGATATGTGGGGGTTCATTTCAATAGACTTCAACCGGATTTGACCTAGCCTCCGTCGGACAGCCTCAGTAAAATCGGTGCAATCTTGAAGGGAAATAGCGAAAGATGTTCAAGTTATGACTTAACATGCATACACCATCACAACGACGCATATAAGCATATAAATCACAACCGAAGTTAAACACAAAAAAATCTCCAGTCGACCACACAAGGCGAACTTATCATCAACAAGCCGCTGGTGGTATGGGAATAAAAGTTTAAGCTATCTCAATAAAACACCACACACACCTAAGTAAGTTTTACTTGTATGAATTTAATCTACTTGACAGAAAGGAAGAAGAAACCTTGCTAGCATTTCATGACAAGCATCTAATTCCACTAATTAAATGAAAAGCAGTATTATCATAAAATGTGTTACACAACAATCTCTTCAAAAGTTTTCAAAGGGAAAACTTTCTTTCTTCTCCAAATGATGCAAAATGCTCTACAAAGCTACACTATCTAGCTCTAATGCTCTCTCAATGTCTACTCTGATTCTAACTTTCTAATCTAATGTCTTACAAATGAGGGGGACTCCCCCTTTTATAGCTAGCCAAGTCCCAAAGGACGGCTAGGGTTACAATCAATAGAGTGGCCAGAATCGTGCCACCTCAGCCCTAACCCTAAAAACTGCCAGAATAGGGAGTGGTACATTAAATGAATCAAAGATTCTCACTCACTCCCAAAAATAGAAAAAGGCAATAAATGCTCCATATTCAATCTTCTAGAAGATCTTCGTCCAGTAGTGTGTTCCCATTGGCCTTCTCTCTGACTGCCAACTCAACAAATCTGCTAAGTACGGCCTCAACCTCCTGAACTGAAATCGGTGGAACACAATCCAACTGAAACTCTAACACCGTGACTGAATGCCTGCTTTTGTACAAGATTTTCTCCAAGCAGCTATGAGTCCTCGTCGATCAAAGTGGAGAATGGCAAAGATTTTCAAAGTCATCCCTTGCATAAAGGTCTTAACATCTACAAGAAGGGAACCAAAGAAACCCTCAAATCTTCCGTAAACTATCTCATCCTGATTCGCCTAGCAAATATGGTCTCAAAGGTGTTCTAACTCCATCTATAATGTTGGCCATAGTCGTGTATCCTCTAATCCGCCTGTACGTGATCGGCGAAGCCACTCGTGATAGTCGTAAGAATACCACCGAGAAATCATCGTCACCGAATGACACCTCCATCAATTAGCAATCGAATGGCGACGTACTAACGCTCAAGACGCCGGATCACCCTACTCGAGCAGATAGAGGCCCCTGCCATTTATCCACCGCATCCATCCGTGTCAAAATAGTAGAGGCTCGCCGGAAGTGAGGTGTCTTCCATGAATTCTCTCGCCTCGCATTTAACTCCCGTGACTCCATTTATTCGCTTCCCCGTACATCCTCCCCAACTCTACTAAGCCGCTGATCGACTCTCTAGGAATATCTGCCGGAGGCTCTATCACTGGTACATCCTGCCCTCGAGAACGAGACAACTGCTGAACATATCCAATCAAGGCCTTGTGTTCTCGCTTCAACTTCTTATATTTTCCTTCTTTCTTGAACAACCTATCCTTGAGGGCAAGGAAGGAGTTATCACACTCCTCAACAATCTGAGCACCAGTAGGGCGTCCCAAATCAAGAGTGGTGACCACATAGTTTTCAGGAACTGCTTCATTCCGGTCACACTCGACTCGTGGGACAGCAACGTGAAGAGTACGAGAGCCATCCTCATCGGTGGAGATCTTCGAAAACTTTCTTGCCTTCTTCTTCGGTGGAGGTGCACTGATCCGGTTCAAGAACTCTTCCATTTCAACCGCTGGATCAATCTCCTCACTCCAAGCTTCTTCATTCTATCTTTAAGCCAATTCCGCACATAGTATATCGGCGGCTGCTGCCTGTGGCTCTCTAATCACAACTCTTCCTCATTCTGGCGAGGCTCATTGTCCTCGAGTGGCTGAGTGTCACCCGACACTATATCATCATCATCGCCATCATTCATGGCCGCCTCTACCTCCTGCTGAAATTGAGGGTCAGTAACAGTCCCCTCATCATCCTCATTGATCACCAATACTGTGCATGATGTCGGCCAATTGACTCCTCTCGTGGAGGCCGAATATCATCCCAGATTCGGTACCCATTCACCGCCGTAATCCTTCCGAACAGCTTAATAAAGACACCTCTTCCCGTATGCTTGAACGGTTCCAAGGGAACCGCCAATCGCGGACTCGTGGAGGTTCTGCCGAACTATTTCTTTCTTTCTCTCGACTGGACTCCCTTTGTGACCGCTTTCTTCCCGCAGGGTGGGCGCCCCAGATCTCCCATCATGTTGTAAGTCAAGGCAATTGACCTACTCTTCAATCTGTTTACTCGCCTATCAACCCAGGCCCTGGTGAATGTCATAACTGGGATAGAGAGAGTATCTAAATCTGCAACCTCGGGCTCTGACCAATCTATAGGTGGAAGTGGAGTATCCCGAACAGCTGCATAATCTGGATGGACTACATCCATATCCTCGCTAACCTGGTCCGGAACTGGAACTACCTCACACTCCCTGATCAGAGTAATCGGCAACCTAGAGAACATTCTCTTCCTTACTTCAATCTCATCAACTGCATCAGCCCAATAATCTTCTATAGTGGCCTTATGTTTGAATTCTTCCGACAGAACCCAATTGACGTTATGGTGTGGGTCATAGTGCTGTCGGCTTGTATGATATGAGAAGTGATAAAACTGAAGCTCACTCTCAGCTTCCCTAGCTGCCTGTATCGAAGGACACACCTCATCCGAGTTGCCCATCACAACTGGAAACTCTATCCCTCCTTTCTTTTTCTTCTTTTGAATTTTGTCAAAGGCAAGCAACTGTCTAGATACCTCTAGCATTATTATCTTATCTGTTGGGTACTTAGGCAGCCTATAAGGGTATGAAGAAAATCCTTGCAGCCTAATGTATGAAAATCTCGGAAATTGTATAAACCAGCACCCATACCTTTCAATTAGCTCTTGGGCATCTCTAGAGATTTTGTGGTGTAACCGCTCCTGAAGCAGCCTCGTGATATACATGGTGAATGAATCATTGACACGTTTGTAGTGTTGAAATAAAGGTAACCTGCTACATTACGCCTCATGGATTTTGAACTGGGAGCTACAACCCACTTAAGTTCCTTGTAAGAAACTCCACCTCATTAACTGCACAACATATAAATAATGTAGAGCTCATGTAAAATGCTTATCCTCCTCGTGCCTCGAGCTGCCTGCGTATATTATCGCCGACCAAACAATTGACATAATCTCACTTAGCACCAAAGTTGATGTAATAAAAAACATCCAAGTTCAAAATGTAGGGACTGTAAAGCAACCACCAACCTCAAGCCAAAGAATATGATAAGATGACAAGATTTCACAGTCCTTCAAGTGAGGATCTTGCTTTTGGCAACTTCGCATCAGATGGCTTTTGGAGTGCTCATCCAAAGGAGTGTTAATTATATCCATGCACCGCTCAAAAGAAGCATAAGATCTACCCGGGCCGCCTCCCTAGACTGTAAATCATACCTCGTGCAACTGATCCCAAAGCCACCAATGGCTGGAGAGATTGGCAAGCACTTGGCCATCTGTATCATGATCGACCGTGTTCTTCGTAGTGCTAGCGCACTCATTATAAGTTCTGAAAGCACCGAATACGGGCGGAAACCAAGAATGTAAGCATAATCCACTGACGACAAGTTAAAGCGGCGGATCAGTCTCGATGACTTCAATTCCAACAGCCGTTTTTTTAGGTTGTTCAGTTGATGAGCTCCAAAGTTAGATCCGCCAATCTCTAAGTTCTGCCTTTTGAAATGAACTTCGACTCCGGCATGAATGTTTTGCTGAGCTTCTTGATCATAGCCTGTCTTGAGGCACCATTGTCCTTTCCGGTTGTCCTCGCTTCAGCCATCTTAGCTTCTTCTCTTGAATATACTCGAACTCCGACACTTAGAACAGATTTCTAAGTGAACTTTGATGACTTTACTTCAATCAGCAATCAGCAATTTTAACTATTTCGTATCAGCAATCAGCAAACATCAAGCTAGCAAGTTCGCACTTCTAAGTTCTCAGCTACTTTACTCACTACAAGGCGTCCCTTTTAAATGGCAACTTCAACTAAGCTTAAACAAATTTCAATTTTCAGCCTCAACACTAGCAAAGCCGTACCTCTTTCAAGCTTTCAGCAATTTCTCAGTAAATACTTCTTTAACCAGCAATGGTTTAATTCTCTTGACTTTAGTAAATAATTCTCAAGAATAAATTTAATCAACTCGCGCGCTTCTCAAAGAAACTCCACAGAAAATTCAAACTTTTCAAACTTCAAAGAACTAATCGCACGTTTTTACTCGTGAGTTCGACTTCCAAATTGTGGAAAACAAGTGAAAATTTTGCTCATTTTATAGCTAAATTGAATTTAGAAGAAGTTGACGAAATGCCATTAAACCCACTACTCCACTCAAGAATTGAATTTTCCCTCTCTCGGTGTTTCCTCGACACTTGTCTCCGCCGCCTGAATATTATTCTTCTAGAAACTGACTTTGACCGGCGCTTTGATTCTTGTTTCTTGAAAATTTAATTTTACATCATCATTTTTTTTGCCTCAACCGAGCTCAGTACCGAAATCGAATTTAACTCTTCTACTCTAGGTAATTTCATCTTCAAGAATTTAATCAAAATTATCTAGGCACCTCCCTTCAGACTCATCGTTCGAAGAAAATTCACTTTGAAAACACATTTTATTCATGTTTGCCTTAGAAAATTTAAAATTCTCCCTTAGGAAAATTCACAATTTGAGCATTGATTAAATTCTCCACTGAAAAGGTGTCGGCGAAGCTTGAAAGACTTGGAAATCCACCATTCATCACGAACGTCCAGTACCCAGAAGAAAATTTTCGTCAGAATGTCTCGAATCCATGGGTACCCAACGAACGGGTTCATTTAATTTTTCGAATTTTGAACCTTAGAAAATATTATTTCCATCATTTTAAATTGATTCTTTGCCCGTGATCACTCTTTGTTGCTCTGACTTCTTGAAAATTTTGAATCATCTTGTATTATCATTGTCTCTGACTCCATCTCTGAGGAAAGTTGCTCGTGCTCCGGAAAATTTTATCATCTGAGTTCTAGGTGTATTTTCCAAGGAAAATAATTTTGCCTTAGAAAATATTTAAATCATCTCTTGCATTTTGAGAACTTGCCTTAGAAAAATTTTGATTGCCAGTGGAGAGGAATTTTTTTTTTTTTTAACTTCATTTAGAAAATTTTTTATTTCATTCCCGGCACGCCTTGCACATTTCATCTTCACTTCCCCCCATATCACTTCACACTTAGGAAATATTTATTCAAAAGCCCAATGCCTTAGAAAATTTAAATCTCACGCCTTAGAAAATTTTTTAACACTTTATCACTCTAGGCGCACAACACTTGACATTTTATTCTCAACGCCTTGAAATATTTCAACGCCCTAGAAAATATTTCTAACACCTTATAACTCCCTTACTCCTGGCGCATATCACACTTTGAGAGGAAATAAAAAAAACACACCACATACCTTGATCACTTTGAACGCCCAACACTTACCATCCTTCACCACGCTTTGGGAAAACTTTCACCTTATTTACCACATGCATTTACTTTTCACATCCAAACATGGGCGCATTTCTATGTAGGAGGAGGATGAACTTGCCACCACGCCTTGTGACCCTTCAACTTCTACGCTTTTGTCTTCACATGCACAAGTTTGGGCGCATTTTGCCTATGGAGGAGGACGAGATTGTTGACCTTTTGACTTTTCTTTCCCCTTGGGCGCATTTTGATGTGTCTAGTGGATGAACTTTTTCCAACGCCTCAAGAGTGACTCTTCGCCTTCCAATTTTTTGTCTTGACATGGATGCATTTGGGCGCATTTTGCCCTTGCTAGTGGATAAGAAACTTTGACTCGTTTGACTCCTTGCAACCTTGGGCGCATTTCACTTCCTGTGAAGGATAAGCTTGCATCTTGGGCGCATTTGGATGAGGGTGGTGGATTTTCATGCCTTAGAGAATATTTTCAACTTTCCCTCTTTCATTTTGGGCGCATTTCACCATGCCTGCAGGACGAAAACTTTGACTTTTGTTTGACTTTTCTCACCTTGGGCGCATTTTGCCCTGTGTGAAGGATGAACTCATTTTCAAAAATTTTCCACGCCTCTAGCTGAGATGGGCGCATTTCCCTATGCCTGCTGGACGAGACTCCAGACTTAGACGAATTTTCATCATCCTTGCCAGCTTACGTGCCTTGCTATTTATAGTAAGTTCTCTGAATTTACGCCTCTGGCACTCAGAATGGCCTGAAATTTTGAACGTAGCATCCTCATGACTTTATCAACTTGTCGGCACTGCCACTTTAGTCACCCTGCTATTTTTAGCCTGTTTCTGAAGGTGGCTTACTATAAATAGTAAGCTCATGTTTCTGATAGCTCCCAAGCTCCGATCGAGTTGAAATTTGAATGAGGCGATCCTCACCACTGCGATTCGTGGTTTACTAATCGACGCATGCAAATTGATTTACTATTTTAGTATGTTTCAATTTGACTTACTATAAATAGGTAAATTGCTTGACCTGGAAATCACCAGATAGCTCAAGAACGCCATCGCGGGTGGTTTACACCTGGATAAGATTTGACCTTTGATGCCTATTTTAGGTTCAAGTCGAAAACCCTAACTTGCACCGCGATGTATCAAATGAACTCGCTTGCCTTCAAGCTGTGGCATTTTCATGCATCAGCTCATGAACTGAACTGGCCGGAGGCTACGCTGTGACACACCGCTAAAATAAAGTTCTTTATCGAAAATCTCCGGGTTGCATGTCATGTTCATCGCTGCCCCTTGAAAACCCATCAGAATCAATTCATTACGCAAAAGAAATAACATGCAAACCCTAAAAATAGCCTCGGAAGGCTGAATCCTAAAAGTGGTCATCTCGACTTGCATGTTATACCATCGCGAAGGTCTTAAAAACCCCAGAAGGAATATCCAAACATGCAAAGAAAATCTCTGCATCTGGACCCTGAAATTCGTGCCGGAAGCCAGACTGCTAAAAATAGTAAGTCGTCTGTTTTCGCTCAAATTTGGCATGCAAGCAAATATTATGTTCCGAATGCAAGTAGACCGCTCTAATTCAAAATAGTCGCATCTAATCAATTTCATACTCTTACTAAAAATAGTAAGTACCGTAATCTCGAGGAAAATTAATGGAGCTCACGCGTCTCACGACAAATATCGCAGCTCAATTTTCAATTTTCTCACTTTACTTGACCTTGAATTGGCTAAAAAGTTCAAAACCCTAATTTTAGACTTGGCCAATATTTCGCGTTTAAGCTCAATGACGGACACAACCCCCCGAAAGACGGACACCAGAAAAGAGACAGAGAGAGACAGAGAGAGAGAGGAAAACCCAAGCCAGAAGACTGGAACGGAGCAAAAATTAGGGGGTCCCCATCTTGAATGGGGCGATGTGTGAAAAGGTCACAACACAACTTGCTGACCCATTTTTGCTGGCAATCATTCAAGTTCTGTTGTCCAAGGAAATGCTTCAAGCTGTTATGATAAGTTTTCATAGTGAACTTATTTCCCACAAGATACTGCCTAAACTTAGCCAATGCATGCATGATGGATAACATCTCCTTGTCATAGATGCTATAACTCTTCTCAGGTCCCCTTAGCTTCCGACTCTCATAAACAATAAGATGCTTATCCTGCATCAGGACTGTGCCAATGTCTTCACCAGAGGCATCACAATAAAGCTCAAAGGGCCTAGTAAAATCCAACAATGCTAAGATTGGACATATGTTCATCAACTGCTTAAACCTCTCAAAACATTCCTGTGCCTTCGGAGTCTAGACAAACGCCCCTTTCTTCATCAAGTTGGTAAGTGGTGCAACATGCCATGAAAGCCCACTAACAAATTTATGGTAGAAGGCACACATACCTATAAAACCTTTGAGGCGAGTAAGATTCTTTGGAGTAGGCCACTCAATAATAGCTTGGACCTTGTCAGGATCCATGTAGACTCCCTCTGCACTGATGATGTGGCTGAGATACAGTAACTCAGACATGCCCAATGCACACTTGGACTACTTGGCATACAAGGACTCCCTATCAAGTATACCCAATACTGTGTCTTAATGAGCTAAATGCTCCTCCCAAGATTTACTATATACCAAAATGTCATCAAAGAATACTAGCACATATTTCCTCAACTGAGATTGGAAGACTTGATGGTGTTTTCTACACAACAAGACCCTGCTCATAGTGGACTAGAAAGTGGCAAGTGCATTGGTTAAGCCAAATGGCATAACCAGGAACTCAAAATGCCTACAGTGACATCTAAATGCAATCTTCTCTATATCCTGCTCTCTAACTCAGATTTGATGATACCTTGACCTCAAATCTATCTTTGAGAAGAAGCATGCTGCATGAAGCTCATCTAATCTATCCAAGGTATGGGATATATGTTCTTGATTGTTCTCTTATTCAACACACGGTAATCTATGCACATCCTTAATGAACCGTCCTTTTTCTTCACCAGAACAGCCGAGGAAGCAAAGAGTGACTTACTTGGCTTGATATATCCCATAGCTTGCGGCTCATTAGTTGTCTTTTCAATTTCATCCTTAAGCCGCTTTGGGTGCTTGTAAAGAGTAATCATAACAGACTTGGTGCCCTCTTCCAACTCTATAATGTGCTCTATCCCCCTATTAGGAGGTCTACTGAGTGGAATGTCATTGAACACCTTAGTGTGTTTAACTCTAAGCTCCTGAATATCTGGAGGATACATTGGTTTTTTTTGCTCCTCCTGTGAGGGCATCAACATGAACTCGGCAGCCCACTCAACCATGTCATCTCGAATAAGCCTCTCCATCTGCCTAAAAGATATTATCCTCAGATTGCTGTCCCTGATGACTTTCAATATATGTGTCTTCCCATCAACCCTAAACTTCATCTCCATCTCACAAAGATTAAGGGTAAAACTCTCCCATATCATGTAACCACTTCATGCCCGATACCACATCTATGTCTCCCATGTTAACAACATAAAAATCTGCCTTAAACTTATAGTTGTTAAGACGCATGGGAAGGTTTGAAATCATTCTCTCAAACTTGAGAGTATAACCATCAGCTGCCTTGACTCTTATTCCCTCAAATTCTTCAGTTTGAATGCCACGTTTTGCAACCAACCGTGCATTTATAAAATTATGTATGGCACTTGTATCAAGCAATGAGATAAGCTTTTGTCCAGCCAAGAGCCCATGCATCCTAAAAGAACCTTCCTTTTGCATGCTAGATAGATAGGCTTCTTGTAGTTTCATTTCTCCCTCATTTTTGCTTTCATTTTCTGATTTTCAGACCCAAAATCATCATGATCAGCTTGCTGGTCTGTTATATCAGTTGGATCTTCATCCTCATAATACCACTCCATTTGCTTGTTTTTCACCTTGGGTCTTAAAGGGAAATCATGTTTTTCATCATATGGACCCTTACAATAAAAACAAAGCTTTTTCTTATGCAAATTATTAAGAGTTTCACGATCCAAAGGTGCAGTAGACTTCTCTTTTGAATCTGATTTCTCTTTCTTTTCAGAAAATGACTTATTGGTTTTTGAGGAAGATGATGCATTAGGAGTAAACTTGCTGCGAGCTCCATGCTTCGTGCTTTCCGCATAGCCTCTTGCAATGTAAGGGGATCAAATGCTTTGATCCATCCTCTCATGGGTTCATATAAGCCTTCAGTAAACAATATGATAAGTCTCCTCTCCAATATACCTATAACCATGACTGAAATTGTCTGAAATTCACTTATGTAAGATTCCAAGCTGCCACTTGTCTAAGCTGAGCAAGCGCCCTAAAGTAGAGTTCTGGATCTTTTCTATCAAAGCGCTCAATAAGCCTTTGTGTAAACTCTTGATAAATGTTAACAAGATGATGCTGAAGGGTGAACATCCCATGATGCCACCAATCATGAGCTACCCCATCAAGATGCAAAGTAGCAAACTTGATAGCCTCGTCCTCCTGCATGGGTCTCAATGATAAATAATTATCTAATTTCTACACCCAAGATCTTGCAGTGCACTGGTCACTTCCGTTGAAATGAGGCAAGGTAATCTTGCTCACCGCATGCTGTAGATTTCTATTAACCTAGGGTGGTGGTGGTGCCTGTGGCGCTCTATGCTCAATTCTGCCTCTGCCTTTGGGTCTCTTAGCATCCAAAAGCTCATGTAAAGTCAAAGCCTATCTAATCTCAAGAGAAAGTGTCATAGACTCTGCATAGTGCATAGTGTCTAGTAACATCCTCCATTGAAAGAGCATGGGGTGTTTGAAACTTTGGCTAAGGAGTTTGCTGCTCCGCTTGCTAGACTAGAGGAACCTCCCTAGTAATAAAAGTAGGCTGGTTGGGCCTACACTCAGGAACACTGGAAGAAGAATTCTGCTAAACTGTCACCTAAGGCCGCTTTACCCTTGTAGTGCCACTAGTCTGTCCCACCTAAAACACATGCTGCTGTGGAATAATCTATCTCATGGTACCCATAAGCTAAGACATCATATCCATCATATTATCATGCCTCCTCCTAAGCTCTATCTCTAGAATCACTGACCTAGCACGGTCCTTCCCTGTGTCCTTAGGTGTCTCCTTCAAACTCTCTCTGTCTGCCATAAGACCTGTAATACTGTTGTCACTGTCGCTGGAGTTGGACTTGTGTATGCCCAAAATACCTAAAGCTGTATCCCCCTCCGGAATCTGAGGTGGTTCCCAATGACCTGTTCTTGTTCCTCTTCCTTTCATATAAAATAAATTGTTTCCGCTCATGAAAGCTAATGTTGCATAGGATGTCAAGATAACTACTTTGATACCACTGTAAGAACCCTGCTGGTTCTAACCCTTGCCAACCAAATGCTGAGTGTTGATTGTTTGTTTTTTGATGGATTTGCAATTTTTTTGTGGTTTTTGAATAATATATGAATTTTTGTATTTTCTTAAACATATTGCCAAGCAAGAAAAATGTGTAGGAAAAGACTACTAACTAAACAAATGAAAATATATAGAGGCTGCAAATGAAATTTTATTATCTAGAGAGGAATTACAAAGCTTTTATTACATCCTTGCATACCCGGAATCCGAAGCTCTAATTACTTGAAAATCTGAAAGTGATTGCAGCAAGAGATGACTCCTTGAAATGTACGGCTTGCCTCCAATATTGAATTCTCCACCTCAAAATTGACGCCAAACACCTTTATAGAACTAGGCGCCCACAAAGGAGTAATCTATGCACCAAAGGAAAGGCGTTTCAGCCTCAAGAGAACATGTCCTGGCTGTAGGTGATGGTACGGCTTGAGATAATGCTGCTGTATGGCCTGGGAATGTATGATAGCAATTATTAATTGCAGCCTTTTTGTTCTTCTGACTTTATCTTTTCAATCTGCCTCAAAACTTTTAATGTTTCTTCACAAATATGCTCTATTTTGACTTCTGAATGAAGCCAAATCCCTCTACAATTCTTCAAGTGATCTTGCGCCACACCCTCAGAATGCTGAAACACTGAAGAAGTATCATTCTCCAATGCTGGTTTGCAGAAAACCCTCGGTCTCCTTTCACAATACGCCAAAGAGCTCACAAACATGATTTTTCAAAATGCATAAAGATAAGTCGAATCATTCTTTGGCTCCAATATATATTTCTATCCATAAGTCGATCCCTCCAAAAAGCCATTTTAAATCTTTTAAAATAATGTAAAGTTTGCACTTTATAAATATTAAATATTATTTTGAAATGGGTGCCCAAGTAAATAATTATAAGTGGCCCCCTTTTAATGACTCATGGACCCCTTTAACATAACATGCAATTATAAACTTATATTATGCTTTTTATGATTAATTATTAATAAAGTCTCCTTTATTAATAATTAAATAGTATAACTCACACAATAAACCTTATTCCTCCAAGCCAATTGAGAATTTGGATTGACACTAAGATCACCATATGACCAGGTGCCTTGCTATATATAGTAACACTAAACTCTCCTGCCGAGGTGGCTTACTATAAATAGTAAATATGCCAATCTGAGCCCGAAAACCTCTGCAAAGGCCTAATCCTGAACCAAACAAGGTACTGGAGAGAAGTAATGTCACCATTGACCAAGTAACTGCCTTTGAGGACCCTCTATCCATATATATTAGCCTACGAGGGTCAAAATGATAGGCTAATCATTCTGCAATTGGAATTGGCTAAGAAGGGGACATTACAACAACCCACAGTTTTAGATATGAAGTCTAACTAATGCTAGACTAATTTGTAGATAACATAGCTTGATTATACAATTCTAGGGCTTACTACTTTTGGATTCCAAGCAAATTGTGAAATCTGATCTCCATGCTAGTAAGAATAGAGGTGATAGAGGTGACTGGCAATATAAAGTGTTCCAGGCTCATCAATTTTTTTAGGAAGCCTACATTAAGCAACGTTCTGTTTGACATCATGCATTTAGAGTTTTAGTGGCCTACACTAACATGCTTAGGTTCAAAGTGGCCTATATCATGCATTTGAACTCACACTAATTGACATTAATCTTTTAGGCTCAAAGTTGCTCATATCATGTGTTTTGGCCTTAAACTGATTGATAGTAATGTGCTTAGCTTCTCATTTATAAGTTGTACAAAGTTTCCCTATAATTACATCCTTAACATCCACATTGATATTCCTTGGTAAAATAATCATATTGAAGGAAATGTCTTGCAAATAAAGGAGCCATCTGCTTAACATCTTGTAGGTTACTAGCTTGTTGATCAAGTATAATAATAGGCATTGATCAACATAAAAGATGAAATGATCTTTAAATAATAGATTGTCAAAAATTTTGATTCAATAGATCATATGTGATGTATGCTTTACATTTTGTTGTAATTTCTGTGTTAATATGCAACTGTAATGTCCCCTTCTCATTGCCACCTGGAGTGCATTTTAGCCTTTTATTATTCCCGAAAGGCTACAAGGAGAAATAAGGGAATGCATATTAAATTAATTATTTGTAAAGTTATCTCAATAAAATATCATTGAGATAGCTTTATATTTAATTAATTTATTAAAGTGACTAAAATAAATGTTATATTATAAAGTCACTTGAGGAATAAAATATTATTATTTTCTAGAAGCTTCTTGAAGGTGATTGTGAATTCTTTATAAGGAGCTTATTGGAAACTAATTGTCATATCTTGAGTTTGCATATTCACATACCAGCATTGGTGAAGCTTGAATGCTTGAATGCCTGAGGGTTTGAAGACTCTAAGGTACTGGTTTCGGTTGTGAAATATCAACCCTAGCTGGGTTTGTGTGGGAGATACCTCTGTCTCTCAATTGGAGCAAAGTTTTGTGGCCTTTGGCCAAATTTTAAGTGGAACGATTTGAATAGAGATTTCAGTCTAGACTACTTCAGAATTTATCAACCTGTTTGCTAGAAGAGCTTGATTTTAGCAGCTTGGGAGTATTATTGTTTGCAGCATTTTGAACCGATTTTTATTTAAGGGTTGGAGAGCAAAATCATGGCCTTCTTGATTAAGGAATCGCAGCTATTGATCACGGTCTCAGGGACAAAAATCGTTGCTTTTTGGAGCTCACTTCATCAGCAATTTGAGGAAAAGAAAGTCGTGGTATTTTTCCTAGACTGCTGCAAGGCTGGGCGCATATCTGCTGGGAACAACTTTGACTTATGCAGAATGATAAAATTCGATTTTGTTTATGGAAGAGAGAATAAAATTCATCTAGGCTTCTTGAAGGTTCATTGGGAATAGTAGAAGCAACCACTATTGTAGAAGTGAGGTAGGCTTCTGCATAAGGATAAGAACTGTTACGAAGAAAACTGCAAAAACTTTGAAGAATTGCTGATCAACAAAAAAGAGGAGGTAGTACTGTAACCTTTTCAAAATCTGGTATACAGTGGAGCTCATCATGATCCAGAAGTACAACTCGAGAAGGTAGAGGCCCAGGTTATGATTATTCTTCATGGTTGATAGAAGACTCGTGTCTAGATGTGCCAAGAGGGAACTCTTGCATGAGAGCCTGATCATGCTTGAGATGAGACTTTGACATAGGATCATGAGATGCTAGTCTATCAACAAAAGAGAACCAAGCAAGTTGAGTGTCAAAGAAAAAAGTGGCAATAGTGTTTAAATTATTACTGCCAAGTTATGGCACGAGGTTTCAAGGAGTAAATACTAAATAGAAAATGGAAGGTGAGCTCATGCTCCTCAAACAAGCTGAAATTGCAAAAATCTTATGGTAAATGGAAGGAGTTTATAAGACATTGTAGAAGATGCAAAACAAATTGGATGGTCACATGTCAATGGGTAAACCAAATAATCCTATTGACATTGTGCACTTTTGAGAACACTTTGAGATATCCAACAAATTGTACATAGGGTATGCAAATCCAAGAAATAATTTAGACACTTGGTAGAAGCTATAGAAAGCATTCCAGGCTGAATTCAAGTTGTTGCATGATGACAATGGGATTGTTGCAAAGATATACAATAAACTGTAGGAAAAGATTGTTTTCTCATTGGGTAGTGTTCAACGTACTACGGGAGTAAACGAGAATAATTCACAAACATAATGCACGTACTAGAATATGAATCACATTTGAATCACAGAACAATCGTAAGAGTAATTGCACAACACAATAGATTGATTGATTTCATGAAATATATCCACAATACATAGCAATTGTTCCTGTCCGACTACAAATGACAAGAAACATATATAGATGGCCGAGGTTGGTTGAGATACCAACCGTCGACAACTCTTCCTAACTACCTGCCTGACAACTAATCCAACTTTTACTTTAACTTGTGCATGTATTATTTAAACTATTATTATCTATTCCTAGTACGACCAACTACAACATTTAATTAATTAATTAGTACAGTCGATTACAATATAATTTATTATTAACATGGCTTTCTACATCATCCCCCCCACAAAGTAGTCGTCTTCTAGACGACTGAAAACAAAAAATGCCAACTCCTTGTCCTTTTCTTATAATTGATTTTCCCTCTGTGCTGAAAGTCATGCATCAGCCACTTGGGTATCCTTCTCTATCAACTGACTATCACACTCACCCAATACTCTGTCCCTCTCTACCAACTTCTCCTCGAGAGCTGCCACTCTCATTTGCTTGGTTGCCAACTGCTCTTGTAACTGTACTATGATGGTTGGTTGTATTGTATTGCCCCCACCGCTAGGACCAATTTACGACTTCGGAAACCATACAAAAATGCATTTTGTACATCATTCTCATGAATTTTCCATAGGTTCCGAATAGTGCTGACGAAGCCCAAAATTAGAGATCTTGACCTGTTTGATCTCACTCTTATTTCCATTCTTTCCCTTCTTGGTAGTATGACCCTTTTCCTGGTTCCTCCGTTATTTCTTTTGCCCGTACTTGATGCGAATCTTATTTGTACTTGTTCACTTCTCTCTTTGTTGAATTCAATAGATGGTATAGTTATCTTTTGATGGCTTCGTACGACCCTCTTTTGCCTATTTCGTACAACCTTCTCTTGCTTGCTACCTTCAATGAATGGTATGGCTTTGGCTAGTGAGGAGTTTGATATCTAATGTGATCTTAATTTGGCGACTTGGCACTTGCAACTTTATTTTTCTTTTCACGTGGAACCGTACAGTGTTCTCCTTTTGAAATCGTATGACCTTCTCTCCTTGGGGCCATACGGCCTCCTCTTTTTGCACCCGTACGGCCTTTATTTCCCTATTTCTTGGTACGGCGAGCCCTCCCCTAGTATATTCTCTTCCTCGTACAAACTTTTTCATTTTGTCTTGAGCAACTTGCCAATTGCTGGCTCGTATGGAGTCCTTTCCTTCTACCAGTTATATGGACTTTCTCCCTTGTTTAACTCGTACAATGGATTGCTCCCTTTTGATGGTATCTCGTACGACCTTTATTTTAATGACTCGTACGGGATTTTTAGTGCTCGAATGATCTTGGCGTACCATTAACTCTCGGCCTTCCTTGTTGTTCTATATGGCGTATGGCTTATGCACTTGTTTTATTTTAATTTTTCCCAACTTGAACTTTAATAAACTCCTTTTTCTATCATCTCGACTACCTTCTTCAAGTTTTATTTTTCCTCCTTTTATTTTCTTTTTCCCAATACTTCTCTCTTTTATTTTAATTTTTTCTTCTTCTCCTTTATTGATCTCCAATATTTTATTTTCTCATTCTTTTTTCCCAATATTTTCATTTTTTGAGATTTTTAATTCATCTACTTCATTTTTTATATTTTTTCCAACTTCCAACTTTTCCTTTATTTTTTATATTTTTTCACTTTTTATCTCCATTATTTTCTCCTTTGCTATTTTTTCATTTTTGGCTCCAATACAATTTTTCCATCACGTACCTGTTTGGATTTGTGGGCTGGCATATCGTCCGATTTTGATACACTTTCTTTATACTCTCCATACTCAGTTGGAAGTGTTTTGCTAGACGTGCCCTTCTCTTCTCCTTCCTGGATTTCTCCAATCTGTAGCATGTTACACTTTCAATGGAACACCTCATAATCCTCCATTTGCCAATGGAATAGGCCATTCAATGAACTTGTCTCGTCTTCTGAGCAACTCTTGAGTTCAAGTATGCCCTCATCATTCTGCTCCATTGCTTTCCTACCTTCGTCCATGTCTGACTCTCCCCCATTGGATTTTGATTGAGAAGATGCTAGTTCTTCGCTCACAGCTTGGTTCTTCAAGTCAATGACATACTTCCGCCCATTCTCAATCATGTTCCTCTTCCAATTATGATTTTCCTTGGCAGCTATCAACCACCCTCTCCCAAGTAATGCATCGTACGCTTTCCTCTATAATGGGATGACAACAAAATTTAGCAAAAACTGTTGTGTCTCGATCGTCACCTTTTGCGCCATCAACGTTCCCAACGGCTTGATATCATGTTGATCAGTGCCAACTAGTTGGAATGTTGGCGGCCAAAGTGTAGGCTTTCCAAGACTCTTCCATGTGTCTTCGGACAGTATGTTGACTCCCGATCCTCCATCGACGATAGTATTTGTCAAGATATTCCCTCCAATCTCCATCTACACGACCGATGGCATCTTCCTTATGTTCGTCGTGAGTAGTACAAGGTCAATGGTTTGTTCACCGTACAGTGGAGGTTCTGGTACCAATTCTTGCCTTCGGTCCTCTGATTGTGGTTGCTTGCCATCCTCGAGGACGTTTGTCATTGCCAGTCCTAACTACGGCAAGGTCTGGAGAAGTTCAATTAGTTTTATCGGTACGGTGGCTTGCAATACTTGTCGTACAATGTTGGTTTCTACCTTCGACTGCTGAGAGGTTCCTGGTTTCTCCAAAGGTGTTTTGTTTCCCTTTGCCATCGCCAATTCCACTTTGGCTTTCCTTCCTTCATCCTTTGTTTCTTCGTATGTGGATCTAGGTATGTGGCCTTTTTTGCTTGTGCTCTGGTGATCGCCAGTACCTCTTGTTCTTCTACTTCCGAGATGTGGATACCCTTCTACTTAAGACATTTGTTGTCTTGATGTCGCCTGGTCCACACCACTTACACAATCTTCCCCCCAAACCTTGACCGTTCTAGCAGTCCTTGGTGAAGTGGCCCCATTTGTTGCACTTCTGGCATTGGATCATGGGCCATCCTTTGCTATCGTACTGTATCTTGCTTCTCGGACTTATGTTGCTTCGGTAACCTCCAGGGGATGCATTGCTATTGTACTAGGGCTTTGGTGGTGTTGACAGTTCTCCCTGCGTGAAGAGTACTTGTGCATTTCTAGCTTTTAAGTTGTATGGGCATTTCTTGATGGAATGCCCCATCACTTGATAGATATTGCAAAATAAGTTCTTCAAACAGTTAGCTTTCGTGCGACCTTCCCCATTGCAGTTCGCACACCACAGTTCTTTAGCTTCTCTCATACTCTCATTGTTGGCCTTCAATTCTTTCATCATTCACATCATATCACGATGGGAGCTTGTACAGTTGTTGACTCCTCTTCGCTCTCCTCCACGCTTCTTCGTCATCTTTCTTCTTCCCTTTGGAGGATGTCTTATTCTCGCTTTTATGTCCATCACACGGTTATATGCTTCAATGTACGAGGATGGAGGTACCACCTTCATTTTTCTCCGGAGCGAGGGAAGCAATCCCTCAATGAACCACCTCTTCTTTAGGCCATCCGTTGGCTGTGCCTCAAGTTTCCCTATCAAATCTTTCAATTTCCGATTGTAGGTCCACATGCTCTCGTGCTTTCCCTGCTTGGTATTGTATATCTCCATAACAATCTCGCTATCATCTTGTAGGAGTTTGAACTCCTCCTGGAATGCTTGCTTCAATATCCTCCATGTGGATTTTTGTGCTTGATCTAATTCAGTGTACCAGTTGATGGCACTATCTCTCAGTGTCGCTGGAAATGCTTTCAGCCACTGATCTGGATCATCTTGTCCGCTTGCTATCCAAATGGTTTCACATGTTTTACAATGTTGTACTAGATCTTTTGACCTATTCCCTATAAACTTCGGTAGCTTCTGTAGCTCGGGAGTCACCATCTTTCCCTACTGTCCTCCTTGTGTATTGGACCCGATTAGATTGGTTTCCCCGCTACGTTTTGGTGCGTCTCTTGCACTGTTAGCCACATATGAGTCACTCCCATGTCTTCCATCAGTGTCCTGGACACCTTGAGTCTCCTGGGGTTCCCTTCGGTAACTCTCTCCGCCTTGGGGTACTGGGCTCAAATCTTCCACTCGTTAGCTGTTTGTCGCCGTCCAATAAGGACAACTCCCGAAAACGTCTGATGCTACTATCAAGTTTTTCACTTAATTCATCTTTGTTTCCACAAATATTATACCTTCCTATGTACAGAGTGCCAAAAGGTCCTTTGTTCCTCCCTTCAACCAGACTTTGATGTGCTTTACCAATGAATGTGTCTATTCTCTTCAAATTCTCATGTGTTCTTTTAATACTTTGGTTTATTTCTATTAGATCTTCATCAAATTCCTTACCAACTTGCTTTAGTCTTCTTCGCCAGTTTTCTTGTTCTTGCAGCCCGAGTGATCGCCGAACCTTCTCCTCTTGAGTCTTGTGCCCGCTTGGTACTCAGTTCTTGTCTTTGTTTGGCCGTACGAGCATTAAAAGTTGTTCAGGTGATCATTGTTGGTTACTAGACATATGTCTTCGACTAGTGTCTCTTTCCTCTTCTCGTTTGGTTCTTTCTTCGTATCGTTGCAATATTTTTTGCCTTCGGCATTCCCGATCCTCTTCCTCTCAAAGGTCTTGTAGGATGATAAAATGGC
The DNA here is from genome assembly GCA_007258455.2 of Sequoia sempervirens. NCBI lineage: Eukaryota > Viridiplantae > Streptophyta > Pinopsida > Cupressales > Cupressaceae > Sequoia > Sequoia sempervirens. The sequence continues at coordinate 7,806 of VDFB02393078.1, read as the reverse complement.
GGACTATCAATCTCGACAGTCTAGTAAGGAGATGGTTGACCTCTTGGTTGACGTGCAGTCTATTCCAAATGACTAAGTGAGGGATCTCTCGCCTGAGAGCCTCCCTCTATACGTGGTCCTTTAATGAGATTTCCCACAAATTGTAGAGGTCTTCCGTCATAGCATCTTTGCAATCCTCGTTTGCTTGTACAGGCCCTTCAGTCGGCTGCCCCATCACAATGCCATTCTCCTATCTAGATGTTTACCAAATTCGCTTAGGCAATGACGCCAAATGTCTACTCACTAGGTAGTGTTCAACGTACTACGGGAGTAAACGAGAATAATTCACAAACATAATGCATGTACTAGAATATGAATCACATTTGAATCATAGAACAATCGTAAGAGTAATTGCACAACACAATAGATTGATTGATTTCCTGAAGTATATCCACAATACATAGCAATTGTCCTTGTTCAACTACAAATGACAAGACACATATATAGATGGCCGAGGTTGGTTGAGATACCAACCGTCGGCAACTCTTCCTAACTACCTGCCCGACAACTAATCCAACTTTTACTTTAAACTGTGCATGTATTATTTAAATTATTATTATCTATTCCTAGTATGACCAACTACAACATTTATTTAATTAATTAGTACGGTCGATTACAATATAATTATTTATTAACATGGCTGTCTACAAAGATGGAATCTATATGCACATACATTAGGTTTCTCAAAGAATCACTTGGGAAGATGGGGAAAGATCCAACAGATTGTTTGAAGAAGCAATAATTTATTGAAGGACTTTCTTTGATGTAAAGGAGTAAGAGGAAAGTTGTGCCACTGATGTCACACCAAGAAGCATACAACCAGCTGATGAAAACTGAAAAGGAAGATATTTGCACTGCACAAGGCTGAGTAGGAAGCGACTTGGATGGCAATGATGGAAAAAATGAACCAATCTCAATGAAAGCACTCTATAAGGACATGATATAGATATTTCAAAGAGTGTATGGAAGAATCAAAAGACATTCAAGTGATCTCCCATGCGAACTGTAAGAGGAAGGGTACACTAGTGCTAGTTACATAAAGAATGTCTTCAATCAGTCAATGACATTTGTCAAGGACTACCCATTAAGTGACATGACTAATATTCATTTTGTAAAGCCAACATTTTCCCTAATGTTTAAACTTTAAATCTTGCAGCTGAATTTAATTAACATTATACTCAATAATATATGCCTCTATGATGTTTTAGATTAGGCACGTGCATTTCTAATTTCAGCCAATTTTACGATCATTCGACTAGAACTAGTTCAAGGGATTCTAGCAGAATCATATTTCAATTCACACAACTTTGCACATCTCTTGTTTGTATTGGTGAATGTAGATTGTAGTTTGCAATGTTGATTCTATCCTTATTCCTTAATGAAATTGTTTCTTCTTATTTGACTAGGTTTCAGTAGCGGTCTTGAGTAAGACTGAAATTTAAGTTTGATTCAGTTGTAAATTTATGGGCTTATTATGATACAGAACTGTAATATTTTTTAGCAGGAACATACTTTATTAGAATAAATTACTAAAACAATTAATCTTTGGTTTAGTCTGACAGATATTTTATTTAAAAGTAGTGACAGCTAGAACATATAAGACAGTTTTGTATTAGTGTAACGTCCATGCAACCAATGTGCATGCAATTGAGAGCTCATACCTGCAGCTTTGTCTATTGTGTTTTGCCCTAAATTATGAGATTAGCGGTATTCTAGGGGAAATTGAATGGGAGTGAAACTTTGAGAAGCATAATGGAGTTATGATGTTTTGAATAAAATTGGTATTATTTAGTCTTTGGGTGGAAATTGGAGTTTCTGCTTCAATTTAATTTTGTGAATGTCTAAAAATGAGCAAGTTTTTAAAAGACATATTTTTTGCAGAACTGGGAAGAGACCTTGTCAGGAGGAGAAAGGCAAAGACTTGCCATTTCAAGACTTCTATACCATTGCCCAAAGTAGGTTTCTTAATATGGTTTACTCTCAGTATTCAAATGGGTATCATGTAGGGCTTGAAATTTTTTGTTGATAGCACTGTCACTTGTGTATGATAGTGTAATCATTCTGTATGCAGGTTTGCAGTTTTAGATGAATGTACATCAGCAGTTAGTATGGATGGGGAGGAAAAACTCTACAAAAGAATTCATGAAAGTGGCATTACAATGCTATCCATTGCTCATCGTCCAGCTGTGAAGAAGTAATATTTTCTGTATTATTTTCATTCCTTATTTTCTTCATATTTTCCTTGAGATATTGCAATGTATGTAAGGCTCAATGGGACGTATTGTCCTTTTGTTGGCCAGATACCTTGCAGTTTGCTCACCATATAAATTTTTTGAATTGGAAGCCAAAGTAAGAGATATATTCAACCCACCTTTTTATTTTTTATTATCTCTTCTGGATCATTTTGCAGGTTTCACTCTGTTGGTTTATATCTTGATGGAAGCCAACATGGATTTGGGTGGAGATTAGAGAAGCTTGCTCTAGATCTTAGTTCATGAGTTTTATTTAAAGCTCACAAGCAAAGCATCTATTGTTGGTATGGATTGTAAGGTGCATGCATTTTTCATTCACTTAATTCATTGTACATAAAGTAAAAGTTTGCAATGCAGCTTTTATTTTCAAGGGGAAGATGGAGCAACATAGATCAGAGTGGCAAAGTCTTCCAGAAAATTCTGATTGTAACTTTCATTTGCATTTTTATAGTTAAAGGAAATCCAAGCAGTATTTGCTCCACTATAAATTTTGATATTTGACTTGCAGCTGAATTATTTCTAGTTTTAGTAAATAAAAAATATGTGAAAGAAGGAAAAAATTGTTGGTTTTTTTTTTCAATCCAGAAAAAGGTTTATAAGATGGTACATTTGGACTAAAATCTGGAAGTATGACTTTAGATTGCAAAGTTCGTGCATTTACATGTTAGCATTCTCTTTCTCTCCATTGCTTCACATTGCTTAGAGGTGCTTGTTTGTTTATTGGGTCCATTGCCTCGTGATCACTGCCTATTCGAGTGTTCTAAAACTAGCATACATATATTATATATTAATATATATAAATTACGCCGAGAGATATCCTTCTTGAGGCATCTATTTTCATCATGATTACATATATTGGGAGTAGGGTTGGGTTAGCATTGGTAGTAAGATTAGGGTTAGGGTTAGGGTTCCAATTAAGATTAGAGTTAGAATTAGAAATTGGGTTGGGGTTATCATCACAATTAGGGTTAGAATTAATATATATATTTTTAAAAAGTTATATATTAATTTGTATTTTATTGTATGAATTAAAATTATCCTTTTTATATTTATTTTTTACATTTTCCCTTTTTACATATCAATTTTATTTTATTATATTACATTATAGTTTAATTTAATTTAATTTCAACTAATTAATTTTAACTTTTTTATGATTAAATAGTTTTAAGGAAGTGGCATGGATTATACATATAAGATGAGAAAATATGACATATATTATTTCTATGCTTCAAATATCTAATATAATTATTTAATGTATCTCAAGGAATCCGTACTATTCAATTATACTTTCAAGTCTTCCTCTACAATATATATTAGTTAGTCGTATTATGTTAAACAATTTTTATTTTTTCAAAACTTCCCTTTAAAATCTAGTTACATCATTACATATAGGGACCCCAAAATCTTAAAATATGTATCCATAAATCTCAAGCTACTCCATAGGATTCATAAATCCTCAATTCTAGTTCAAGAAATGTCTTGCATGAGGTTGGGATCATTTCTATCATCTTGACCCATCATTATATACATTTATTATCACATATTTATCCTTATATTATCTTTACACTCATACTCCTATACATTCACCTTGTATTTCCATTTAAATACAAATTTGAGAATACCCTTTTAAATTATGAAGAAAAATATTAATAAAATCAATAATTTTCCTTTTCCTATTGCAAATTGTTTGAATCATTTCAGTTGATTCTTCAACACCTTTTCTTGCTTTTTCCTTATTATTAGTGGAGTTCCTCCTTACACTTTTCCCTGAGCTAAGCTTCAGGGGTTATTGGGTTTTTTTACTGTCCAAATTCTTTTTCATTGTGCAACAATTTTTTTGTTATCATAGATAAATGTTCCATCTTGAGGTACTTTAGTTGTTTAACTAAATTTTCTAACAAATAATCGGTACCACCTCTCTATATTTAATTACTCAATTTGTACATAAGCTTAAGTTATCTTTAGCTCAACTTGTGGAAAGAATCTATCTTCACCTCAACTACATATTGCACGAACAAGCGTATAAAGGCAGATGAGAAGCAAGTTGAATTGGGTATGTACTATAATTGTCTTTTTATACTACCCAAAAAAAAAAGAAATCAATCGGATTTAGATCAAAAGGTTAGATCATGTGCTTGTTTTAGAGCAACAATAGTATTGATGAAGCATGTACACTTAAAAATCTTGTAAATTTAAAGCATTACGTATTAGCACACATAATTGGTGTAGGAGCACCTAGGCTGACCTCCACCTTGTTTGTTAACAATTTTGGCTTGTACTGACCTTAGCCAAGTCAGGGATGTTGATGTGTTTGCTTTGGACCTTAGAAGGTCTTGTTGATGTGTGATGAGTTGGTCATTAGGACTAAATTCATCCTAGTTAATCATTGTAGTTAAATTTTACTTCATGTAGCTTTAGACAGCTTATGTTTGAAAGTAGGGTATTAAATGTGTGCTAACCACATCATCGTTGTTTAAAGATGCCAAGGGGCAGTTTGGATGTTGGTTGCTCGAGATCAATGAGTTAGAGATCCTAAAAAGAAGGGTGATGGTAAAGTTGCAAGAATATTGCAAGTTGCATGACAACAATGAGAGGTTGCATGCAATTTGGTAGTTGTCTTGGATTCCCTTAAAATCAGGGATATGGAAGCGAGCAATTTCCCCTTGAATGATGGAAAAGACTTCAAGATTGATGTGATGGCTCGTAGCAAGCAGTTAGTTGCATTGTAATCAAAGTTTTTGGTGTGGAATAGAAGACAGTTTGGCAGATTTTCTGTATTTTCTGTGTTTTCCTGCATATCCCGTGTGTTTTCAGATAACAGTGATATCTCATGGTTTATGTGCATTGATTTGGCGTTGGATCAGAGTTTACACAATACATTTTAGCATCCTTTCTTTTGTAAATAGTTTCATTTGATTTAGTTTAGGAATCTTTGTGAATAAAGTAGAAGTTAGAGGGTTTGTTGTCTCCTTCTAAACAGTCAAACTTTTCTATGGCTTCCCCATAAAGTCCAACCACAGGAACATCCTGAGTTTGGATTGAAATGTTAGGGAAGCCATTCCTTTGTATATATTTAGCAATAGGATTTATGGGAAAGCAGTCAAGCATTTTAGAAATCAAACCCTAGGTGAGTTGTGACTGTCCGGTTAGAGGTTTGATAGAGTAAAGTTGAGAACTTAGGCAAGGGAAAGGTACTACTGTACGGAATCCGTACGGTTCCAGATAGGGTTAGTCAAGATCTCCACCTGGCAGAAGGATTGAAGCTTCAATCAATCCATTGGCAGTAGCTTTGAAGGTGGAAACAGTGAAACCCTAGAAGTTAGGTGAATTAGCCCTTCTCTCCAAGAGTATAGGAATCAACTGTACGGAACAGATAGAGGTCTAAAACCAAGTGCAAGATTTAAAGCTCTTAAAAGGGTGCCTGAAAGTGTCTTTTGTTTGATAGGTTGTGTGACAAGTTTAAGAACAAAAGGCCAAAAACTGACTGGTAAGGGCTAGTAGAGAATAGGCCTCCTAAAAGCAAAAGCTTGAGATCGGGTAGTTTGAGGACAATAGAACCTCCAAGATGGATTCCAATGGTGGTGAAATGCATGGAAACAAAGCATCTATCTCCCCTGCAAAGAGTTCAAGTCAGATGGAGAAGTTGGCACTTAGACCCTTCTAAGTCCAAGGAAGAGTAATCAATTGCAAGAAGGTGTGGGTCTTCTAAAGGTAAAGCACTAGTGGAGAACTCTTTGAGAAGAGTTGGAGCAGGACTAGGATAGTCTTCTAAGCTCAACAAGAACCCTTGGTAGCAGGTTCCAGGCAGGAGACAGTGGAAAGTCTTCTACAAGATAGTGCAAGCAACCTTTGGTATCACCTTACACCATATTGGTATCAGAGCTTTCGCTTGATTCAAGGCTTGTGATTGATGTTGCAGCCCACTGAGTCAGTAGGAGAGAACACACTAGAGGAAGGAACCATGGTGACAAATACAGAGTTGGTCAAAAAGGTAGAAGAGCAAGAGGAAGATAACCGGTTGCTCAGAGAAAGGATATCTCAAATGGAGAAACTCTTGGATGAAGTCCATGAGACAGCAGATAATGTGAAGGATAAGATAAAGCAGAAGGAAGAGCAGGAAGCCAAGGAAAAAGAAGAGGATTTGGAGGAGGAAGCTCCAAAGCCTAATCCTGTTCTAGCAGAGGAACCCTTATTGAAAGCACTGCAAGCCTTAAGTGGTAAGGCATTGGAGGGTGTGCCACTTTTCAGTGGACAAATGGACCCTGATTCAGTTGTAAACTGAATTGAGAGCATTGAAAATCACTTTGAATGTGATGGCATAACAGAGGCCCAAAAGGTAAAGGTGGCCAAGTCAAGGTTGAGAGGAGCAGCTCTCACATGGTGGAAATTTGTACAGTCTGGAAGAGAGAAAGAAGGCAAAGGTCCCATAGTTTCATGGAGAGGAATGGTAACTAAGATAAGGCAGACCTATCTCCCTGATGATTATGAAGTTCAGCTGCATAGGAGAAGACACAATCTGAGGCAAAAAGATATGGATGTTCAAACATATACAGAGGAGTTTCAAAAATTGTGCCTTAGATCAAAGGTGGTTGAAGATGAGAGCATTAAGCTAGCAAGGTACTTGAATGGGCTTAAGTGGTCTATCCAAGAAGATATGAGCTTAGTAAACTTCAAAACAGTCCGCCAATGCTATCAAATGGCTTTGAAGATAGAGGAGAAAGGCAAAAAGAAACAAGAACAAAACCCTAAAAGCAGAGGTAAAGGGAAAGACAGAAAAGGACAAAGAGGAAGTTATAGTGGAAGAAGTTCAGAACCAAGAGCCCAAGGAGAAGTCAGATTTTCAGAGCAGCAAGAAGGAAGCTCTAGTAGAGGTGGTAGAGGAAGAGGTTTCAGCTCCAGAGGAAGAAGTGGTGGACAAGGAAGAGGCAGCTACTTCACTAATATGAAATGTTACCACTGCAACCAATTGGGACACCCGGCCTACAGATGTCCAGAGAAAGGTAGCACTTCTCATGGAGGAGATAAGAGAACTAATCTGATTCAAGATGAGACTACTGCAGCAAATAAACAACCTGAAGTACCATTGAACTCAAAGGAAGGTGAGAATCTCATGATGAGGAGAACTTTGATCAAAGAACCGGTTAAAGAAGAGCCAAGCCAAAGGAGGTCTTTGTTTAGGATAAAGTGCAAGATGATGGGGAAAGTGTGTAAGGTCATTATAGACTCAGGTTCAACTGACAATATTGTGTCAGAGGAGGCAGTCAACAAGCTAAAGTTGGCAAGGATACCCCACAACAATCCTTACAAGGTCACATGGCTCAATAAAGGTCAGCTTGTCTTGGTGAATGAACAAGCATTGGTGGAGTTCTCAATTGGTAGGTAAAAGGACAAGGTTTTGTGTGATGTGTTACCTATGGATGCATGCCACTTGCTCCTAGGTAGACCATGGCAATTTGACCGCCAAGTTGTGCATGATGGAGCAAAGAATTCCTACACTTTCAAGAAAGACAATGTA
>VDFB02393077.1:0-19384 GCA_007258455.2 Sequoia sempervirens | reverse complement strand
AAACCTTCAAAGCAAGGATTATTGCTATGAGGAATGAACCCCAAACAGCCAAGTCTGAAAATATTAAGCTCTAGGAAGATATGACTAAGATCACAAAGGATATGGTTGATGAGATTTTGGGCTATAGATTGACAAAGGAAACTTCCAAAGTAGAAGATGCATGGTCAACATATAAGGGTATAATGATGATTTTGAAAGATTCCAACATGTTCAGGAGGTTTTCCAAAACACATGGAATAAATGGAGCAACAGATTGAATAGTTTAAAGGAAATACAAGCAAATGTAAAGGATGACCTTGAAGCTCCAATCAATCTCTTAGCTATCATAGGAGGAATTGAGATGATTGGTGAGATCACAAGTTCCCATGAATGAATTGGAGCATAGTTGCAAGGTAAAATCAATGCCTTTAGGAGTATGGAAGAATGTGGTATGCCCAAAATCCTCAATGATGATGGAACACTTATGGAGTATGCACCATGGAGAGAATTTTTCAAGCATCAAACAACTACAGGTCCCCGGATACAATATGTTGATGACAAATTAGACATAACTTTCCTGAATGGTGTTATTGATACTCTTATTGGAATTCAAGTAGATATGGGCACCTTTGTGAAAGAAGCTTGAGTGGTAATTGATGCAAGGTACAATGCATACAATACAAAAGTGCAAAAATTGCTTGAAATGGATTGGCCCATTGAGGATGAATATAAAGGATGGATAGAAAAACATGTTGAGTAAGCTATGAAGGTGGCAAGACGAATATAGAATATGGTCAGGTATTGTACAGGTCCGACCTTTGAAACAATTGTGTAAGGAAAACCTATATCCTCTCAATGTGAAAATGCATGTGGTAATTCAACCAATCTTCTCCTTTGCTTTATTCTTCTCTTTCTCATGCTTTGCACCTTTTTTTGAATGGATGATGATGTGGAATTATTGAAGTATGAGGATGTGAGCTCCATTGATTTTTACAAGTTTTGTCCTTTTATGTTTCCCCCCATTTTCTTCAAAGTATAAATATAACTCCCTGGGGGTCGAGATGAAATGAAATATACTTGAAATGCTGAATGAAATGAAATGTAATTTTCCAATAGCCCGATGCTTGTTTGCTCCCTTGATCATATAAAAGGGATTTCAAGGCTATTGTGAAGGGGTCTTTGAAATTTTGGTTGATCTCAGATATTCATAGCGAGGTTTTATCAGTACAAGCATATCATGGATATAGAGTTACTTGTTGAGTCTTAGGATATGAGTTAGTATTTCCAATTAGCTTAAATGTTTTACATCGATTACAACATTTGAGAATTGATAAATGAAAGTTTCATACAAATTGTATCCTATGTATACGTTCACAAATAAACAATGAAATAGTCAAGGATTGCCTCATTGTCTCCAATTTGTTTGGTTGGATGTGTGTTTGCGTTGTTGCTTCAATTCAAGTAATTGATTAAAATGCTTTAACGTGATCACTAGTTTATGAGTAAATTCATAGGATATTTAAGTATGTTTTGTATGGAAATTTGAGTTATAAATTTGCAATGCAAATCTTTAATATCGAATGCTTTAGTTATTTGCATTACAGTATGTTGTGAATTCGACTCCACCGCCCTAGGATATCACACTGATTCTATACGTCTAGTAATTCCAAGTTTATTGGTCAGCTAGATCATGTCAAAGAACCATTCATTTAATTCAATTTACATACAATACGATGATGTTTTTTTATGGGTTTTGTTCTAGTTGCCTATTCTCTACTCCAAGTCGTAATTTTGTGAAGGATTTTCTAATTCTTTACAACTTATCACTTGTAGATTCATTGATATGAGAATGTATCTACTTTATATGCAATGTACATGGGGATCTTTTGTAGGAATATTGTGAGTGCATTGTAGGATCACCCTCTTGGGTTTTGCAGAGCCTGAAGTGTAGGAGGAATGCTTAATTTCTTTCCCCTGTTCATTGGCCCAACCTCTTTTGGGTTGCTAATCATTGGAATTGGAAAATCCATAGGTTTCCTTAGAGAGAGAGGAATTTACAACATCTAGGGATCCTCCTAGAACCTAATGTTGCAACCATTCCCCAACTTCCATTTCAATCCAGAATTAATTAGCTTTTTCATCTTGCAAATATTATTCCAAATCAATGAACCATTGGAGTGCTCACTAGAGAAACACTTAATTAGGGAGCAGTTGTGCAAATACTTCACATTTAGGATTCTACACCAATCCTTCCCATTCCTTAGCTAGTCCCATCAAACCTTAGCAAGCAGGGCCTCATTGGTAGGTTGGAATTTCCTTATGCCTAATCCCTCACTATCTTTGGGAAGACAAACAATATCCTAGCTAACTAGAGCCATTTTCTTTTTTTCCTCAATACTGGTCCAAAGGAAGTTCCTTTGGATTCTTTAAAAAAATTTAGCTATAAATCTAGGCATTTTGAAAATGGAAAGGAGGTAAATTGGGATTCCTTGAAGAACAACAGTAAGGAGTTGTATCTTACCAACATGATTGAGAATAGAACCTTTCCACCTAGACAATTTTCTTTGAATTCTTTCAAGAACAAAATTCTAGAAATTCCAGGAGTGACTTCTTTAATAGTGAGAGGGAGACCAAGGTACATTGAAGGGAGGGAAGCACTCTTGTAGTCCAGAATGGTTGTCACTCTGTCCTGCAGATCTTGAGTATTGTTAAGAAAATAAATCATGCTCTTGTTGTAATTTATGTGCTAGCCAGAGCTAGTAGCATAAGTATTTAAGAAATTCTTCCATTTCCTTGCTTCCACCATGGATTCTTTCCCAAAAAGGATGGTATCATCCATGAAATGTTGTATGGCAGTTAGTTCAAGGGTGGTGGCAGGTTTGATCTCTTTAATAGAGCCATCAATCAACATTTTGGAGACATTCCTACTAAGGACATCAACAACCATTATGAACAAGTAAGGTGAGAGGGGGTCTCCCTACTTTAAAACTTTACCAACATTAAAAATCCTTGACAAATCCTATTGACCAAGATAGAGAACTTCACCATAGTAGTGCATTCTATAATGAGGTTCACCACCTTCTGATTAAACCCAAACTTGGCTAAGACTTTGAGTAAAAAACTCCAAAGGACTTTATCATAAGCTTTTGAAATGTTAAGCTTAAAGGCCATACCAACACAATTACTTTTTTCCATGGATTGTATGATTTCATGTGTGCCAATAGTCGCATCAATAATGTGGCAGCCCAGGACAAACCCCTTTTAATATGGACTAATCATTTTTTCAATAAAATGTTTTAGGCGATTAACCAGAATTTTGGAGAAGATCTTGTAGATGGTATTACATAGGCTAATAGGTTGAAAGTCAGTCGTGGTCTGGGGGTCTTCATTTTTAGGAATGAGGGAAAGGAAGGTATGGTTCATTTTTTTTAAGAGTTTACGCGACTTGAAGAAGTCATTGGAAACTAGAAAAATGTTCTCACCCACAATGTCCTAATACTCCATGAAAAATGTTAGGGGATAACCATCTGGTCCTGGGGCATTCAAAGCCCCCATATTGAAGACAATCACTCTAACTTCCTCAGGAGTGAAAACCTCATTATTTGCATCAGTTATCAAATCAGGTATGGATTCCAGTAACAGGTCATCAATAGCGGCGTTAGGAATCTCCAAAGGATTGTATAAGGAAAGTTGGAAATATATAGAGGCCATAGAACCAATCTGAGCTAGAGTAGTGTCTTCAATTCCAAAATCATCTTTCAAATTTTTTATTTGGTTTCTTTTTTTGTGTTTGAGGGTGAGACATGGAAGAAGGAAGTGTTGTGGTTGCCTTCTTTCAACCATTGAATTTTGGATTTTTTCTTCCAAAATATTTCCTTTTTTTGAAAACTTTATCCCATTTAGTACATTCATCCTTCTCCTACTGACAAGTTTGCACGTTGACATCCCCCTCCTCCATCCTTTTTAGGGTCACCTTAAGTTTGTCATCAATCACCTTTTTTTGGCAGAAAACATCCCCAAACACCAACTTATTCTAACCTTTAACCATGTTTTTAATATACTTAAGTTTGTGGAAGACCCTATACATGCGGGATCCATGGATAGGGACATTCCACCAATTAAAAATTTATTTCCTAAGGTTCGGGTGGGATTTGCACATTATCTCAAACTGGAAAGGGAAAGGACCAACATCAGAGTGTTCATTCAAAGTAAGCAACACGGGTTTATGGTCAGAGACCAGCCGGGGAAGCGCCAACAAATTGGAGTTAAGAAGAGCCATCTAGTTAGCGGAAAAAAGAAATTAGTCTAGTTTGACCTACATAAGGGTATCACCCATTCTCCTATTAGTCCAGGTAAATTTCTAGCCTTGTAGGTCAATGTCAGCCATACTGTTAGTATAATCCACCAAATCTCCACATTTTTCAAAGGGATATAAGGGGGAGTTGAAATCTCCTGCCACTAACCAATGAGCCCCATTATTGTTCTGGATCCAGCCAGTGATTTCTTGCCAAAGAGTTTTCCTAGAATTCCTTAGGCTGGGGGCATAAATATTTATCAGCATCCAAGAAGACCTAGAGTGGGTGAATTGGATACCCAATTTGTTCATGTTTTGAAATATTTCCAGACTCTCAAGTCTATTAGGGTTCCACATAACATTCAACCCCCTGAAGCCCCATCTGCATCACTAAAGGAGAAGTGAGCATTCAGCCAAATTTTTTTAGCTATGGGTTCAAAAAAAAAATCTTCATTTTGACTTCTTGTAATAGTAGAACATCAAGCTTGTTCTCCCAAACATAATTCTTTAAAGCTAGCTACTTATAGGGGATATTTATCTCTCTCACATTCTAGGATAGGACTTCATTTATACATCATTTTTTAGGACATTTACATTGTCCTTTTTTTCCCAATAGTAATCTCTTTGGCTTCCTCTTTGTTTCTAGTTTGTCACTAGTTAGGCCTTCCTGGTGTTAGGACTCAAAAATGTTGGTTTGAAACCACAAGAGGTTTCCAAGCTCTTGATATGTTTTTGGCTAACGAACAAGACCAATTAATGCAATTGAATCTTCTTCTCTTCAGGCTCTGCTAGACCTATGTGGGTATACCTAAATGGATGAGAAGATTTAGGTGATGTGTTTCCTACTTTGGCAATATATCCATAATGGCAAGTATAAGTGGGATATATCCAAAGGGAAATTTGGTATAAATTGTATAAGCAGTATCAAGCAAATGAATGAATATGTTCAGCTAACAGATGTGGTTAAATAGAATATTTCCTAAGGTTTACATGGATATGGGTTTGTATTATAGGATGAATATGATCAATGCCTTGTTGGGTGATGGATTCAATGAAGTTTAATGTAGGACTATTGTGTCAGAAAGTTTAATTATTTGGCACTAAGAAAAACTTGTATCTTGTACAAGTATGCAGGGATGTGGCTATCAAACTCTTCTTATTGATCCACTTATTTATTACTAGGTCACTATGACTCACCCTAAAGTATTTTAACCCTTTCTTGAAGGAGGCAATTGAATAAGACCACACAGTTATGCACTGGCAACAAGGTATATACTTGATATACGTTAATTGAACAACCAATAATAACACAATGGAGACAAAAGGATAGCACTCAATTGTTGATTCTTCTTCAATAATCCATAAGCTTAACATAATTACTGTGATATATCCACACCACTTTAATTCCTTATTGAGAAACTCAAATGAATAAACCACACAAGCACGAAATAGGCCCACTGAATTCAGATATTCACTTGGAATAGATTCAGATAATATAACATAGCACTATTGGAGACAATCAAGCAATTATTTCTGGTCAACAAATAATAAACACCACAAATTGATCAAACTCATTGATATTTCATTGATTCTTCAAAATTTAGAGCATGCAACTGATTCATGAAGAACGATAATTGTCTTGGCAGGAATTCTAATTAAAAACCAATGCTTAAAGATGGCCTTGGGTTCCCTTATATATACGGGAAGCAAACAAGCTTCAGGTCGGTTACAACGTTTCATAATGCCTTTTCATAAAGGTTTGTTAGACATAACTAAAACATGAATTAAAGAGATAATTAAACACATCTTCTTGATTGGTTAATCTCCATAGAAGTACCTGTGGTCATTGAATACTTGTTCAAGTTATTTCCTCTTTGTGATGTACATAATCAATCTTCTTCAGAGCCCAAGTATTTTTCTTGCCACTTATTAATTGTCAAGTCGCTTGGCCATTTGAATTCCTGTGTAGCCGGGGATAAAACTCGCTTTGAAGAATTCCCTTTACTCTTGCAATTTGAGCTCGTCTACAACTTGGTTTTAGCTGTTATGAGTGAAAAATCTCAACTTGTTTCGTGTATTTCAACACCAAGATACATTTACTCTTGGCTCATAAATTCGCACAATTAAAATCTTTGTGCTGAGCTCAATTTTATGTTTTGATGTTGACTGATGTGATTGGTGTGTTTTAAATGACTCAATGACTTAGTTACCACACTACCTCATGTCATTTTTTTCTCCCCTACGGTACTACAGTGTGTCTTTAGTACCTTTCTTCAATGTACCACTCTCCTGTGGGCCATGTCTTGACCCCTGAGGTATAGCGGTATAGTGTGGAGGGTATGGTATATGGTAGTGGCTCCTCTCATTGTCCTACTGCAAGCTACTTGGGGATGAACTATGGTAGAGAGGTATGGCATGGTTGTTATGAGGGGTGGCTAATGTGATAGCGGTATCACAATAAAGGGTAAAAATGACTTTGCGAATGGTGATAATGTGATTTATTATGAAAATAAGAGTGAGAATTTTGAATTTTAAATGATAAACTACTTAGAATTTTTATGAAAATTCTGGTTTCAACAGTAGCTCCAGTTGGGGATGAGTGATTTAACAATCATTGCAAGAATCCAGAATATCTTTGGGTGCAGACCAAGTGTCCCCTTCATATGGTTTTTAGAGGATATGAAAAAATGGAACTATGGTGAGGATGGAATGAAGATGGATATGGAGGTGAAAATGATGAAAATGGAAATGATCCTATTCTACTGTACATGGAAAGAAACTTTGTTTTTATTGAGGGAGTTCTAGGATTGTCCATGTACTGGAAAGTCCTAGTACCTTTTGATTTCCTAAACTACTGCACATGGAATGAATATTAGTATCTTTGAGAGTTTCTTAAGAGTTGTCCATGCATTGGCAAAAAATATCCCTCTTTATATTACTGTGCATGGAATTGGTGATTTTATGAAAAGAAAATTTTTAGAAACTATCCATGCACTGTCAGTTCCTATTCTTCTTTGGACATGTTTTGCAAATAATAAGAGTCCTCCCCTCTTTTTCCAATGATAACAAAGGGACCTAACCACAAGGCTTCAAACTTTCCATGCTTTCCTTTTTCTTGGCATCTAGCATTCCACATTAGTACCAAATCATTCACCTCAAATTTTTTGTCTTTGGCTTTCTTATCAAAAAGATATTTCATTTGTGATTGAAAATTTATATTTTGCTTTTGGGTCATTCTCCTTACTTCATCAAGTTCTGCAAGCTGCTCCATCCTCTCCTACATTGGTTTTGGAATATCTAAGTCTTCCTAAAGGATGAACTTGTAAACTAGCAAAAGGTTTTGCAATGGCATCCTGGCTTGTGTTCCATACACTAGTTCAAATGAAGACTTTCCAATCACCTTCTTTACAGTAATCCTATCCGCCCACACAACCATTCTCAACTTTGAGTCCCATGCCTTCTTGTTCCCATCTAACATCCTTCTTATGATTTTCATAAGATTTTTATTACTAGATTCTACCTGACCATTTGCTTTTGGGTGGTAAGGGAAATATAAGAAATAGTAATGCCATATGTGTCACATAAATTTTTGAATTCATCAGACCTAAAACACATCCCATTGTCTGTGATCAACCTTACTGGTGTGCCAAATCTAGTTATGATATTCTCCATCAAAAAAATTATCACCACCTTGCTTGTTGCTTGTTTAGTTGGGATTGCCTCCACCCATTTAGTGAAATAATCAATTGCCACTAGTATCCATTTATGTCCTCCACTTGACTTCTCCTGTATTTCCCCAAAAAAATCAATTTCCCATTGATGGAAAGGGGCTTCTGCTTGTAAAGGTCTAAGTGGTAGAGCTCCTTGATATTTCATATTTCCTGAGAATTTCTGACAAGATTCACACATCCTTACATATGCAAAAGATTCATTGAAAACCTTAGGTCAGTAATAACCCACCCTGAGAATATTATGTGCAATAGTTTTGGTGGAATAATGACCTCCACACACTCCTTCATGCATCTCCCTCAAGACATGTTTTTCCTATGATTCATCTAGACACAATAATAGCACTCCATCCTGGTTTTTCCAGAATAGATCCCCTTCTATGAGCACGTACTTGGATGCCTACAACTTTAGAGTTCTCCTTTGATTATCATTCAATCCTTTAGGGCACTTCATGTGTCTGAGATAATACACTATGTTTGTGTACCAAGGAGTATGTTCAATGCTTGCAATTGTACCATCCCCATTCTCCACATTGTAGATTTCGTTAGCTTCAATGTTTGATTTTGCCATTAGTTTGGCTAGACCCTATCCCCTTACTAACTTCGTAATCTGAATTTCCATATTAAATTCTTAGATTTTATTGATCCATCTACATCTCCTCCCTGTCACCTTTGTTTGTACCAAGATATATTTTAGAGTTGTGTGTGGTACACATGCAATCACTTTGGCTCCAACTAAATATGGCTTGAAAGATTTTGTTACTTTGACCATGCATAAGCTTGTTTCTCCATAATGTCATACTTTAATTTTGACTCCTGCAGTGATTTGCTAAAGAAGGATACAGGTTGCTCATACCCTTCATCATTCTTTTGTAACATAACAGTTGCTATGGTGTGGAATGAGGCAAATGAAAATATTTGGAAGGGTTTGGAAAAATCAAGAGATTTTGGAATAGGGGCTTCTTTGATGGATTTCTTGATGGATATAAAAGCATCCAGGGCTTCTGCAGTCCAATCTATTTTTTCTCCCTTCTTTAGCATTTTGGATATAGGTTTAATAATCTCAGCAAAATTTGACACAAATCTCCTAACAAAGTTAATTTGTCCAAAAAATGATTGAATGGCTTTGATAGTTTTGGGAATGGGGATTTTGTCTATGGATTCTCCTCTTTCAGGGTCTATTCTAACCCCTTCTTTTGATACAATATGCCCCAAAAGCTTACCCTTTGTGAAAACAAAGTGACATTTCTTAGGATTGAGACTGATACCATATTCCAAAGCCCTAATAAATATTTTCTCCAAGTGTTCTACATGGTCCTCTACCCTTTTGGAATAAGCAGTGAGGTCATCCTGGTACACTACCATTATAGTATTGATTAAATCTTCAAATGCCACATCCATGGCCTTTTGGAAAGTTTCCCCCGCATTTGTGAGACCGAATGGCATTCTCGCATAGAAATATTCCCCCCATGGTGTAGTAAATGTTGTCTTGTATTGCTCAAACTCTTTAACTTTGATTTGATTATACACAAAAAATCCATCCATCATTGATAACAACTCACATCCTGTGGCTCTTTGCAATACGACTTCCATATTTGGGAGAGGGTAATTGTCTTTAAGGGAGGCAACATTTAAATTTCTGAAGTCTACACATAGTCTAATATCCTCATTTTTCTTTCTTACTGGGACCAATTTTGAGACCCATGTTGAATTTCTAATGGGATTAATAATACCTCCTTCTCTGAGTTTTGCTAGTTCCTCTTGCATTTTGGGCTCCAAGGTAGGGTTAATAGGCCTTTTTTTTGGTCTAAAAGGTTTGGTATTTGGTTTAAGAGGTATTTCATGATGGAATAGATCTTCTATGTATGCTTTCAAGTCTTCATATGACCAAGCAAATACATGTTTGTACTTTCTAAGCAAAGCAATCAACATATTTCTCACTTTTTGACTAATTTTCTTACCAATATAGACTTTCTTTGGAGTTGCTTCCATCCCAAGATTAATCTCTTCTAGATTTTCTTGTTTGACTAGGGCTTGTTTAAAGAATGTCTTGTCTTTGTTATCATACACCCTTTCCAATGCTACCAATCCCTTTGGTATTTTATTTGCTTTTAATTGGACAACTTCTTGTCCAAAAACAGTCTCCTTCCCATCCTTTATTTCAACAAAATCATTAAAGCCGATCTCTTGTGATTCATATTGATAAATGCAATGGAGGAACTTAAGAAGATCTTCGTCATCGTTAAAAACTTGTCGATTCTATATATTGTCTAAGACTGCTAGTTTGGTTTTATATTCCACTTCTGCAATTTCTGACATAGTGATATCATCCCTTTTCAATTCAATATTCGCCAAGAAATCTTCCATGGTATATTTTTATATGTCAATCCATTGAATAGAGAATGCATCAAATAGTTCAATTGTATCCCACACGACACTCCTAAATTGTTTTAATCTTTTATTTTTGGTAGAATATTTTGATCTTATTTGTGAAATCACCAATTCTAAGTCTCCAAAAATAGTCAGTAATTTTATTCCATGTTTGGTGGCCATATTTAATCCTGTCAACAAAGCCTCATACTCTGCTATATTGTTTGTACATTCAAATGTCAACAGGAATGAATATTTGAATGTCTTACCCTTGGGAGATATGAAGACAAATCCTACCCCATTACCCTCTCTGATGTAGGCTCCATCAAAATACATCTTCCAAATATGGTGTTTTTCATTACTAACCTCTCTAGTGATTGGATCTGTGTTTGTTAGTTCAGGTATGACAGGCTCAATCCTGAAACTTCCCAAGTCAATATCACAAAAACAACTGAGCTAGTTTGGATTGACTTGTTCTACCCTTGGTTCTCTATATAGTTTGACCTCTTCTCCATTTATTGGTATAGTAGCATATGACAAGTAAAAGTATACATTTCCACCTTATTGCTGCAATCCATTGTCTCTCATAGTAGCATCCCAAAAGTGTGGTGCATCACCATAACTATGTTCACTCTGATAATCGCTTGTGGATAAGCAAACTACCCTACATCTTTCTAAGGACTCTGTATATGACAGTGGACATTATGCTTGCTATCCATGGCATGTAACATTTTCCAACCAGTGTCTTTCCACCAACATGTCAGAGCTATTTTATTATTCACACATGCATGATATTCGTACCACCTGCCTGGGTTGTTCTGAACTTTTGTGTGAATATTTGTGTGTGCTTCATTGATTACTGTGTTATTTGATTGTGTGGAAAATATAATATGTTAGTAGTCATGTTTAAATAATTAATTAGATCATAAGTGAAATTGCAAGGTTATTTGAAATATAATTAGAAATTAAAATCATAATCAATTAAGTTAAATTCAATGATTTAGAACAAATGATCAAATTAAACTAATTCCTTAAAAGTAAAAGTGATATTATTAGATAAATTGATTTAAATTGTTATGAACAAATAATCTTGAAAACATAATTATTATAATAAGAAATTTAATGGATACCTATTTAGAATCTTGTAAATGGTTGATTTTAATTATTCTAATGTGGAAGTAATTAATTAATAGTGCATTGTGGAGATAATGAATATATATTCAAATAAAAAGTTCATTTTTGTGGATTTAAATTTATTTAGTTTAATCAAAATGCATGATAAAAGAAAATGAAATATAAATACATGAAAAGGCAACAAAAAAGAATTAAGGATTAAATATTATTTTGATTTATTTCTTGAAATGTGACTGTTGGTATTCTCTGGAAGAGGAAACAGAAGAGGCTTCTTGTGTGAGATTTTATTTATTTTGGATTGGGAAGGGGGTGGTATGCTCTTTCCATCAGATTTTGGAGAAATTTTGGCAGTCATTTTTCTATTGTAGTATTGCATTCTTTTATTTTATTGTTCTGAGAATTCATGTGAGGATGAAGATTTAAGTTTGAGGGAGGATCTTGGAGCTGCTGCTGGAAGGATTGGATCAGCAAGAAGGATAAAGCTTCAACAGTTATCTACAGGCGTAGGACGCCAGGTTCTCCTTCTTCTTTAAAATTATTTTCTTTATAGCATCAAATGAAATAAGAATTCCTTGCTGTGAATGAAATTTTCTCTTGAATTGAAATTTAATGCTTGTAGAAAATTCTCGAATCTTTAGAAATGCTTTGGACTGTTTTTTTTAATCAGGAAAGCTTTACTGGGGTCGGACTGTTATTGATTTAAAGTGAAATTTTGTTGGGATTCTGGAATTGAACAGTGTTACTGTAGTTTTGTGTTAAAAATAATAGTGAACCAGTAAAAGAATAAGCTCATGACTGTGAATTCGAGGTTGTGTAAATTTCCATTTGTAGATAAATTTTACAAATATATTCTGTGTTTAAATATTTATATTGAAACAGTAAATTGTATAATTGAAATTTATTTCTCTGTATTCGAAATATTTTTGAATGCAATATATATATGTATATATATATCAGATATATATATATATAAATGTACACACACACACACACACATATATATATATAAATGTAAAAATAGCATCAAAAGAAAAAATTAATTAAGATTCAAGTTTCTGTTGTATTATATTTGTTTTGAAATTATAAAAAAAAATAAAAAATAAATAAATAAATAAATAAAAATAAGTAAATAAATAAATAAATAAATAAATAAATAAATAATATTTGTTTTGAAATTATTTGTATATATATATTTATTAAACTTATTTATTCAGATTCCACTGATTATTTAATTTTGTCAAAATAAAACATTCTGTTTCTTTTTAAAAATAAAACAGAATCTGTTTAAAATGGAAATAATAATAAAATAGAAAGAAATCTATTTTTTTGTTATTGATTTATTAAATTACCAACTATAAGAAGATAAGTTAGTAGAAAAATCAATTTATGAATATATGGCAGCATTGATTTATTTAATTCTTGTTTTGAGTGAATATTTTGAAATAGAAAGGAATTCCTATTAATTTGTTAAATTGTGAAATTTGATAGGATAATATAGTAGAAGGGCAATTTATGAATATATATATATATATATATATATATATATATATCAGCATTGATTGTCTAATTCTTATTTTTAAATGTGTATAGGGTGGAAATAGAATTTAATATAAAATTGAATAAGTTATTTTATTTATGAAGTTAAGTCTTGTAGATTTGTTGAATTCTTAGAAAAGATTTATTCTCTTTCTACTTTCCTTCCTTCAAAAGAATTAAAATATATAAAGATATAGTGGTTTTAAAAAGGTATTTATTGTGTGTAAATTTATTTAGATAGATTTAAGATTTTAAGGTGGTAAGTTCTAATATGTAGTTTGGGTATTTAGAGTATGGTTATTATTATTATCATTTTAAGTATAACAAATGGTCTTAAGTGGTTGGCGCAATTACTTTAAATATTGGAATTGAGTGTTAAGTTAGTGAGATGAAGGGAAGTGGAGATAATGTTTAAATTTATGTTTTGTATATAAGTAGTTATGAAATGATAATGAATTAACTACCCAATTATTAAGTAGTTTACCATTTTGTTGATAAATGAAAGGGGAAATTTAAATGTATGGGCATGATTAGTGATTGGTTAGGGTATTCTTGAATTGGATAGTTATTGGTGAATGGGATTTTAGTCTTTTGGAAAATTGACTTTCTTTATATTCATTTAATGGTAGATTGTAAGTTCTCTTTATGGATAAGTCTTTTAGAATACTTGTGATGATTATCATAAATTGTTTAGTTAATTGGGTAATTTAGATGGGTAAGTTGTAAAGTCATTTAGTTCTGGTTGTTAATTGATTGACTATTAAATATTGTTCTTGTTTGAATTTTTGGATGTTGTTTATTATGCGAATGTTTGGTGGAGTTGTGAGTGGTTGGGTATTTAAGGTGTTCTTTAATTTGGTCCCTTGGATGCCTGGTTGCATGCTTTTACCTCTGTTGTTGAAGGATGGTTTTGGGATGGTTCCATGTTGGTGTGAATGCCTTTGGAGGTTAGTTTTGATTCAAGGAATCCTTTGCCATTTAATTTGTGTTGCAATGTAACTGGGAACTTGTGTTTTGGTTTATGAGTTGTGGATAGTTGATCTTCTTGAATTTTTGATTTATTTTGTATCTAAGTTGATTATGTAGTCTGGATGGAGTTGTTGATCTTATTTTAACGTATTCACTCATTATATTTAAATTGAAAATAATTCTTGTGGTTTTGTAATTATTGTTGTCATTGCTATGTTGTTGATTTTATGAAGGTGATTTGCGTACCACTATAAGGGGGTTCATGTGAGGAGAAAATTGAGGTCTCCCGTGGAATACCTAGTTGGTGGCTTTTGGTTTTATTAAGTGATTTTGTTGAATTAAAGGTTGATGTTCTTTTGCGTTTTTCCTTTTTAGGTGACACCATTGTTGATTTGTGGATGGGTCTTGATGAACCTTCCCTTTTTATGGCTTTTTGATTTACTCTCATATTTGATGAAATTTTATCCTTGTGTTGGAATTATTGGAGAAACTCTTTGATGCTTCGGGCTTACCCTTGGCTGCTTCTTTCATTCTTTGGCCTTGAGTTTGAGATGATTTAGATAATTGATGTTCTCTCTCTTTATGCCTTGATGTGGCGCGTTTTGGTTTACGGATTTCCGGCTGTACTCTGTGAAATTGTTGAGACTTTGATTGTGTATTTATAGCGAGATGGGTAATGCCTCGCAGGTTTCTCAGTTGTGATCTAATATTCTTGTTATATTGTACAACCCTTGGTTACTTGGTTTTATGTTGTTGGGTCTCTAGGGAGAGTGGCTCCTCGTGGGGGCCGGCGCCCCGCGTAAGGGGAAGAGCACAGGAGAACCCACGAGTGAGTTGGTAATCAATTGAAAACCTAATAATTAATTTAGGAGGGTTGGGTAGTAACACCATAATAAGATTTTAAAAAAAATGGATGCCTCGTCTTCATTAGTGCTTCCACAGACTAATGGAAGGCTGAGAAGGCCGTGGTTGGCAAGGTCGTAACCTCGTCCTCATGAGAGGTTATCGGCTCCGCATGAGCTACCCTATGGTGTCGGCGCCTCAAGTAGGAGGAAGGGCCAGGAGATCCATAGATGGGGGCCGGTGCCTCAGTTTGGAGGAAGGGCCAGGAGAACCCATGTAGGCTATGCGATGACACTCTCCCCTAGTTGCCCATTTGTTTTACTTTATTGTGTTCCTCTGGAAGTAGGTTATGGGAGTTGGTTTAGATTGTTGTTTTAAATTGATTTAAATTGATTTATGATTATTGTTTTAATCCATCTTTAGTATGTTTTGCGGTCTTGTATGATCTCATTTATATTTGATTTACAATCTTATATCTTATGATACTGTGATATGATGTTATTATATTGTTTAATTGTAATTTGAATTGTAAGTGTTTCTTGATCATTCTTTGGTTACTTTTTTATTGGTCATTGCTTTGATTTATGTGTTGGGAATTGTGACTTTAAGTTATTATATTGACTCTTGTAATCCTTAGATACCTGTTCATCCACTGACCATTGAGACATCCTGTCGAGGATCAGAGGACATAATGACTGAGCAATTTGTTTTGTTTCTGCCATGATGCTTTGTATCTACTCATTCATTGTATCATGACGGTGCATGGCTCGCGTATTGGAAACAATTTCATCATTGCAATTCTTGAATATTGTATTGTAAATGCAACATTAAACCTTATGTATTATTTGCAGTTGATATTCAATGTGTTAAGTTAATTATGTTTAAGTTGTACTTTCTCAAATGGTTTCTTATCAATGATTATCATGTATGTGTTATATTTGTTAATGTTTTCTTTGTTATGGATTATATCTTTGGATTTTATTCTTTATTGTCGTTGTGTGGATCTCAGTCTCATAATGACTCCTCGTGTACCCCAAGGGATGTATATGTTAATGAATCTACTTAAATAAAATTCATGTCATGTCTTAATGTGTATTACATGTATGTTATGTTTACCTTTAAAAAAAAAATTGTGCTGTAATTATTGTTTAATTGTCCTTTGGGGTTCGCACGACGGGGTGTTACACCTGACAATTGTTATTTTCACTCATTGCACAAGGCTAACAATTATTTATCTAATACCCTAACATTGAAATTATATTTTTTGGGTTGTTTGTTTTGTGTATTCTGTTTATTTATGTATTTGGAGGTTTTGCATCTCAACTGATTTCTTTGCATTATTTTTTTGCATCACAATCATCTAAACCCTGTGTCACAATTTTCTGATTGCTACATCACAAACATTTGATTCCTATGCAACAATCATCTAATTCATATGTCACATTTGTCTCGTTCCTGCACCACAATCATATGTTGTGATGAATATGCATATTTCTATGTTGCAACTGCTTCTACAATGCATCAATCAGAAACAATGACACATCTAACTAAGAATAAAAAAGGTATACAAATTTTGATTTCTATTTTTATGTGCAATCTAGTTTTATTAGACTAGGGATTTTCTGGTTATCAATTTCTACATTTTAGCTTTGTGGTGATCATTTTGGAGAAGAAATTGATTAAGACTACTAATCTAGTTTTTTGTGGGTTTTCTTGTCAAAGATTTTATCTTATAAACATGTGTGTTTGTGATTTCTAGATTAGATAACACTTTGATTTGGTACTTAAAAAGAAAAATTATCTATCGTGTTTGGTGCACATGCACAGTCGTGTC
Organism: Sequoia sempervirens; assembly: GCA_007258455.2. Lineage (NCBI taxonomy): Eukaryota > Viridiplantae > Streptophyta > Pinopsida > Cupressales > Cupressaceae > Sequoia > Sequoia sempervirens. The sequence goes on along the minus strand of VDFB02393077.1, from coordinate 2,697 downwards.
AACCAAAGTTATTGCATACATATCCTCCCCCCTTGCACACTTGTGAGATCCTAGCTACAAGAGAAATATGTGATAACTTATTTTTTATTTTCAGTAGGAGGTTTTCCTGAACGTTTCATCACCCTAGGGTTTGACCTCAAGCACATTTCCCAGTGAGCTATATCAAAGGGAGGAGAATGAAAGTTGTACCCCAAGGAGTTGGTCAATATCATTTGATACCGAGTTGTATGACCCTCTATCCTCGAAGAAATTTTTGGTGAGGAGAGAAAAGGAGACCCCTCGAATCTCAGGCTATTACAAACGAGCCCTCTATTCATAGTAGTCCCCCACTATACACCATTATTTTTTACTATCCTATGAACCTTTGATCATAAGTGTACTATAGCATATAGTATCATGTGTGAAGCTACTCACCACATACTCCCTTAGGTAGAGGTAGAAATCCTTGGGGTTGGATTTCATAACAAACTAGGGGTGGAAGAAGGTGATCCTATGCTTGTATTTTAATTATCTTCTCCTTATGCAAAACCAGTGAAGCCATTATCTAATGTCCCCTTCCTAGGCAGTACAGTTATTTCAGGGGTTAGCCTATCATTCAGATCCTTGTAGGCTGGCAGATGTGTTTAGAGGATCACTTGAGTCAATTATCCAGTGTTTGGGAACATTACTCCAATAGTTGATTCAGGTTCGGGCCTTAGAAGACACTTTCAGAGTGATTTACAGATACTTACTATTTATAGTAAGTCAGGTAGGCAGGAGTTGCTTTTTTTGGCAGGGCACCTGATTTAGTTGACCAGCTCAGTTTCAACCCAGTTTGATGATTTGATGAGCAAATAGGTATTATTAGAGCATTTGATAATAATTAAGAGATTATTAATTTGACTTTATAATATAAAGTCACTTTAATGAAATATTAAAGTCATTATTAATGGTGAATTATAAATTATTTAATGCTTTATAATAAAAAGTGGAAAAATTAATATTTAATGAATTTTAATACTCATTTATTAAAAATGATGTCATTTATTAATAATTTGTGTAAGTTTCACAAAGGGGTGAATTATTATATTATTAAATGCAATTAAGCTAATTTTTGAGAAAGGGTTGAACTTTTGAGGAAATGATATATATTTCTCTTCAAGGAAAATCGAACTCATTATTGATGATCATTTGAATTTTTCTAATTTTCTCTCTGAGAGCATTGGGTTTTGTGAAACAAGGGTTTCTGCAAATCATTGGATTTTGGAGAATGTCCCCTCTTCATAATTAGATAGACTGAGAATGTGCAATACCAGTTGAAGCTTTTCAACAGAGAGGCTTCACACAGGAGTCATACTTGGGCATATTTTGGATTTTATAATTAGAGTTTTGGATCTATATTTCTTCTAGGAGAATATTGCATTGGCAGTGTTTCATTTGGCATCTAGCACAAACTTCAAGGCAATACAAATTTCTTATTTGTTGGTATAGGTTGTACTTTTGCTGCAGCAAAGGTCGTACTTCTTCTCCAAACAAAAATGCCTAAGCTTTTGGTTTGTTGGCTTCATCATTTTGGATGCCTAGGGTTTTTGGAGCTTTCACAACAATTTCAAAGTGGGAGAATGCATTATCCCATTTATCGATACCATCTCATACCTCTTTTTAGGCGCTTGTAAGCTTATTCAGGTTCTCAATAAATAGCTTTCCTTTTTACTTGAATTTTTGAATCTCATAGTTGTAATTATTATGGAAGATCAATAAATCATCTAGCATCGAAATCTAAGTTGTATTCTATGATGTTTAATCTTTTGGTATTTTATTTTATTTTTTCCAAGCATTTCCTTGCAAAATCACAATTTCTCTTTATTTGCAAAAAACCACCAAAAAAATCAAAACACGAAAAATAAACAAAAACCTTGCATTCTCAGTTAGTGGTTGGGTTGAGAGACACCTGGTCTCTTACAATGGTATCAAAGCACTGTTTTCTTTCCATCCTATGCTTTTTCAGTCAAATGTGTGTTTTTTTGATGCTTTTTCATGAGTAGAGACATTATCTTCTATAGTAAGGGTAAAGGAACATGCAAAGTTGAGGATTGGATAGGTCCACTACTCCTGAAGGTGAGACAGTATTAGGGGTTCTGGGTATTCATAGATCTAGTTCCAATAGTAGTGAGAATAGTGTCACTACACTAATGGCAGATCGTGAGTCTCCTATAGAGTCTTGTAGGGATCTAGGGAAAGAGAATATAGGAGGTGAGATTATTGATGATGAGTTTAGGCACAGGTATGATAATATGATGGAAATTATGTCTCAGTTGATGGGCATGATGAGGCAGTATACTCAGCCTCAACAACACTATATTCAGATAGGAAAGATGAGTGGGACTGCAGGAATAGACCAGCCACTGGTGTCAGTACAACAACAGTCGTCACCTATCTTGCATGCGCATAGCCTAGGACAACCTACATTTATATCTAGAGAGGCACCTTTGAATCCAAAGGAAGAGTAGCAATGTCACCAGCATGAGTTTCAGCCACACCATGTCATGTCAATGGTAGATGTGACCAGATTTTATGGAGAGTATTTGACATTGGCACTTGAGATCAGGTAGTCTTTGTCTTTTCATGATTTTATGGATGTATATAAACCCAGAGGGGGAGGTAGATTTGACCATAGAGCTCCTTATTACCATCAACCACAACCACAGGTGAGCAAAG
>VDFB02393076.1:0-16585 GCA_007258455.2 Sequoia sempervirens | reverse complement strand
TGTTGAGGAACACATCCGTATCACTATATCTCTTATACGATGTAACTTTTATTATGATTGTAATGATTGTAATCCTTGACCTTAATTTATGATCTCTGATGGATGCTTGTCGTTCATAAAATGTATATAAATACTTGGTACTTTTATGTGTTAACATTTCATAGTATGTAATTCTAAATGGTGTTGTATCTGTGGAAATATACTCCACAATTGGCATATTGAACTATTAATAAAACGTTATATGTATCTTTTTCATCTCTTTTGATCATGGATGGTTGGATGTTATCTTTATGTAATATTGATTCGTTCATTATCGTTATGGTATTAGTTTTAGGACTTCGTGATGCCATCTCGTGTACCCCAGAGGACATAATGGTCATTGTGATTGTATAATTGCTTTATATGCAATATATGTTCATGTTTATCTTATGAATTGTTCTACTTTCAAAAAAAAAATTGTGTGGTAATTTGTTGTTTCTGTTGTCCTTTGGGGTTTGCACGGCGGGGCGTTACACATTTACCCTGAGACAAGAAATGTATTCAAAATTTTAATTGTCAGGTGTATCTATGTATGCATGTTCTTTGTCTTTTAATAATGGATTAATGAATCTGATTTATCAATTGAAATTGGTTTCTTATAATGGTCATCATTAAGCTACTATCAGATTGCTTATTCCATTGAAGATTAACAGTTTTATATTTTATATATATATATATATATATATATATTTTTTTTATGTTCTCTGGAATCAGTACAGCTCAAGTTATTTTAATTGCTTATTTTATTGAATGCAATCAGTAATTCTCATATTTTCAAATCAGTAGTATCCTGCAGAATACATCAATATTCTGAATTTTCAATGTTTGGCATATATCATAGTGTTAATATTTTGGCATCTTGCAGATCAATATTGCATTCTTCAAGAAGTATAACCCAGTGGTCGTTGACAAGCTGGTAGCAACTTAAAAGAACCTTCTAAATACAGAAAATAGTCTTCTCCACTGCCACTTTTTATTGTAAGTTCTATGATTCTGAAAGTTTTATTCATTTCTGACATAAGTGGCTGCAGATCACCTGTGAGAATGGTATGTCCCTAATACTCATTTTCCTTTTTATAATCTGGCTGATTTGAATGTCTTGCACAGCACTTGTCAAAACCATTTGGTAGTCATCTAGTCATATTAATAGCTGCTAAATAAGTGGAAGGCATGGCCTGTTTACTCACTGAATATTGCAACTTTGTATATTGCTACTGTGAAATGTTGTGGCAATAAATCATGGTACTCCACTGACAGTTTTGTTGGCCTTTCTGCAATCAATAATTGATTCCCAACATCTGAATAAAACTGTATAGTATAAGGTCCAGGCCACTGTGAAATGTCACATGAGAAAGTTTGAAATGGAAATGCTATACTTCAAAGCAAATTAAAAAATCTCATTTTGGGAGCCTCCTAGAATTATTTCAAGGCACACGCCCATATACTTCTGCTATATCGTTTAATGTGTATGAAGATGTTAATAGTGTTGGTTGGAAATTTTGTATTCTTGTGAAAGTATACAAAATAATGATTTCAACCACAGCACATGAGATTAAACTCTCCTAATTAAGGGAAGGCTCCCCCTTTAACTAAATAAAACTAAATGGATAGGACAGCAATCGTTCCTCTTATTTCAGGAAAGATTATATTCTCTTCTCTTCAAAGAAAAGAAACAGTATATGTTGATAAAACTTAATACGGTAGCTATGCAGTGGAATAAAGAAAGAGGAGATAAAGTTTCTTGAAAGCGCAAAGACTTCCGTTATTTCCTCCGGGACGGGAAAACAATTCAAAAAGCACAAAGTCTTGAAGAATGAAATCCTATCAACCCTTTTCAGAACGATTACTTTATGAAAATATACAACATAAAACAGCGCAAAGTCTGTAACTATGAAGTATCTATTAACTATTCTAGATGAGAATTAATACTAGCACAAAGACTTGTAATTGTTCTCAATTTCTAATACTAACTATAAATTCATTCTTCACATTTACAGCACAAAGACTGCAGATATTTAAATCGAATCTCTCTTCAGCAATGTTCCACAATTTTCAAGTAGTCACAAAATAATGCTCCAAAATGACATAAGAACATGAAGGATGCAAAACGAGAATTTACAATATTCAACTATAAAGCTCAAAGACTTTATGAGTACAAAATTTTGCAGAGTTTTCGTGCTTGCTAAAAAGATATCAAATTACAATAGACCCCTCAAGTATTTATAGGAGGGAGGTCTGGAGAAAAAGGTGGGAGAATCTCAACAAACTTGAGAAAATCTCTCAACCGATAACTAATTGCAATTGACTTATTCAAAATTACAATCCAAATTGTGATTTGTTTTGTAAGATTTTACATGTAATTACTTTTTTCAAAACTGCAAGGAAAGAACACTTGCAATTGCAAAATTTGTTTTTACATATATTTTGTCGAAAGTAAAATAAATAAAACAACCTAAAATTTTAATTTGCTTCATTCCTATCTTTGAAAGATAAGAATTTGTTGATGATGGTCTGCAATTCATTCGGATTTGGGCCCAATGTGTTCTTGGCTACTGCAACTATCTTCAAGATTACATCAAAGTATCTGATTGCCGCCAGTCTATGCTCTTCATAAGAAGTTTGCATCTTATCAAGGATTGTCTGATGATTAATAAATTTGTGAATCGAATCCATGGTAAAATCCTCTGATTCCAATTGTTGACGAAGATTGGCTGTCATTTCTGTAGTAACTAAATCAGCTGCAAGTAATTCACCTTCATGATTAAAAACTGTACAAAATATCTTTTCAAAACTTGAAAGAATATCTTGCTGAACTTCGTCATTCATTTCTAAAGTGGCTTGAATATCTTTGATAAGATCTTGAATGACTAATGACTTGTTTGTCATAAGTTCTTCAAATTCTATGTACTTCTCTCTGTTTGGCAAGATCAAGTTGCTGCATAGAATTTGTAACTTGACTTGATCTATCTCATGCCAGATTTTTAAATCTTTTTCAAGCGATTCCAAACTTTGCTTGAAGGCTTCGAAAGTCTGATTTAGCTTTATTTTGGCTATTTTGACATTTTTGAGAACTTGCAAGGTCTTCTCAATCATTGGAATGCTTTGATCAATCAGCTGAGTTATCCATGAATCAACTGCTTTGGCCTTTTGTGCAATTCTTTCTAATTGCCTAACTGATTCATTAGGAGGAGCTGTAGATAGAGAATCAACTGCTTTGATGATCCTGTAATCCTTTGAATAACTGAAACCAGCTGAGCATTGTCTTCTTTGAGCTTTTCCTTTTTAGCTAAAAGTTCATTATAGTTTTGTGCCAAAATCGTCACTGAACTTTGAGCATCCTGCATCATATTGGCATGAGTCTGCTTGCCCAATTCCACTCTAGTAAACCTGTAATCAGATACCTGCATCTCTTCATGTGGTTTATCAACAAGAGGCTCTGCAATCTCAGCATATTTCATTTTATTGCTGTCAACAAACACTTGTGAGACTGTTTTTGCTTTCTTTGCAACCATTGGTTTCGATTTCTTCAATTTTTGGAAATCAAAAATATTAGGAGACACTGCTTGTTTCTTTCTTTTGGGAGCAATTGAATTCAACCATGGAGGAAGATCCAAAGTTGTCACATCTGAAATAGCAACTGTAGTCTCCGCAGAAATAGATTCAGTTTGTGTTATAACTGAAATTCTAGATGGTGCCTCAGTTTGTACAGCAACTATGTCTTGTGCAGAAGACAAATTACAACTAGGGTTGGCCATGAAACAATCAAAGCTTGTTACAGATGTATCTATCTCTGGAAGAGTTATTTCTGACATGGCTGGAAAGATTGGATTTATATCAAAAATACTCTTGAAGTTACCAGGCAAGCTTCTCATGGGAGTATTCATTACTGATGAAGATTGATGACTAGTTTCTTGAGGTGGGATAGAAGGAACAAATACGATGGAGAAGGAATCAACATCACTGTCGATAGGGGACATAGGAGATATAGCTGATTCTGATATTGGAGCTTCAATGTGAGGAGTTATCTCACTTAGAATGGTAGAGGTCTCAAGAACCTCGTCTTCTTCTTGCTGATCCAATACCTGAATCTGCATTTCATTGACTTCTTTTCCCTTTAGTGTTTCCCTTTCCAATGGTTGTTCTGCAGCTCGGCTTACCTTCAACTTAATTCTTGTACCTGAAGAGGAAGCTCCTTCTTTTGACTGCTCTCTAATTTCTGACTTCAAACCTTTAGGACCAGCTGGATCATCTTCAGCTCTAACTTTGATTTTAATAGTCTTAACACCTATGCTTTTGAGCCAAGAGTTGGTGTTTGCCAAGACTGATTGAAACCTATCAAAGATAGAGACAGATTCCTTTTGAGACCACTGAATTGCAGGAATGGGGGCATCAGCAACTCCTTGTTCTTCATATTCAGGATCTAAAATCTGCCTATCATCAGTTACTCCCTCTGGAACTAAGGTCAGATTCAGGTCAATAATTTGCTCCACTGTAAGCCTGCAATAATCCATTCTGTATATATCCTTTTCTGTCTGGAGGTCTGCCCAAATGTCTTCAATGCGGTGGACATGAGTGAAGGCTCTTTTTATTTTATCTTTCATCCTTCTATAATCAAAATCCACTCTTGCCTGAAATCTCTTCAATGTTATTTCCTGAAGTTCAGTTTCCATTGCTTTGGCTCTTGAAGAAATTGTTAAAGAATACCTCCCAATTATCAATGGATTATGTGACGAAATACTGACTCCAGTCTTATGTTGTGAAACTTGACGTGCATGCACTACCATCAGCTGCCTTCCCAGCTCCATCAGAATAATCTTATTAGTCGGATACCTTGGAAGCATATAAGGTTGGTCTTCAAAGCAGCCGACTCTCATATAAGTGAAGGTAGGGAATTGAAGAAACAAGCAGCCATACTCATTTACTTTATTCCAAGCCGCATCAGATACCCTGTTATTTACTAATGCTTTGTCAAATAAACACATAAAATAACCAAAGAAAGCATCTTGAACTCTTCTATAATGTGCTCGACTTGGAATAAAAGTCAGCTGATCATAATATTCCCATACAGGCACTAAAAATCTGTCACCTTTAGGAGATAGGCTTGGAAAATGCCTTAACGAAGCTGCTATATAAACCAAATATGAGTTCATATAGAAGGTAAGAGTGGTAGGAACCTGTGCAAGCTATTCACACAAACTGTCACTGATTATTTCACCCCAGAAAATTGGATGCTGTGTTTTTCTAATAACCACCATGAACTTATACATCCAATTTTCAAACACACTAGAAACCTTCAACCCTGCTATTCTGCTCAGAAGAGTGATCATATCATTAATTTCCTCTTTAAAATCAGACCGATACAACTTGGGTATCCGGGTCACAAAAGGTCGTGGTTTGAGAAGCCACTTAGAATTGATATGTCTAATACAATCACTCTTTTTCTGCTCAAAATGTCTGTGAACACTCTTCAATGAGATCTCTGAATAAGTAGTAGCACCAGGAACTCTAAAAATTATGTTGATTGTCTCAGCATCAAGTCTGATAACCACGTTGCCGTCATCGTCCTTGATAGTTCTGGATTCTTTATCAAAGTGTGCTGCACATGCAAGGAGGAATTCAGGTTCAAGGGCAGCAACAGGAAAAGAAGACACCAGATGAATATGACTCCTCAGCAATTTTTGCATATCAGAATAAGTAGATTTCTCAGCTCTGCCAAGAAACTCGGACATATCAATATGCCCAATTTCTGTGTCCTTGATTTCGTCAATATTCGAAACCACGTAAGATGGGGAAATCTCATTCTGATATTTATCAAATTTGTATTTCATCTTCTTGCTTTTAGGAGAAGTCGGTTCGTCTGTCATTGAACAAGAATCTGCAAGACTGCGGTGAAAACCCCATAAGGTTAGAACATCATCAGCATCCACGTGAGTGGACATGGTGAAACTCAAACCCTAGGACAATGAAATGGTCTTTGGAAGAATGATGGAAGGCGGATGTTGAAGACGAATTCGGAATTTGATGGAATAATGGCAGTCAAAAACAACATCTTGTCTTCTTGAAACAGCAAGACAAAGAGATTTTTGGCTAGGATTTGGAATTTCGTCCAAAAAAGATCAACTTTTGTGCTTTTTAAGGCATTTTGGGTTTTTAAATGACTTCAACAATTTCAGAACTTTTTGATGCTTTAGCAATTTTTACTTTTTGTAATTTCGGGATTTTAAAGAGCTTTAGCAATTTTTACAAAAGGCAGTTGGAATTAACAATTTTTTATAATTTTGCAATTTTGAAAATTGTGATTCCAACTGCAAATCCCGAAATGCATTTTTTGAACTAGAAACCCGAAATGTGAGTGAAGGAGAAACTTGTAACTTTTGTGAAAAATGACAATGGAGGATTTGAAGTGGATGGATGAAAATGAAATGAAAGAAAAGTTTATTGCTGGAATGACATAGTGAAAAACACATTTTCAATATAAGACATTTTTAGGAGTGAAAAATCCGTTTTGTATGAGATTTTAAGAATGGGGTGAATGGAAAGATATAGAAAACAAGTATTTCGATGGGATGAAGGAAAACGGATAGTGTATGGTATGAAGGGAATAATGTGAGGAAGGTATGTGAGGATATGAGAGGCGAATGATGGAATGAAGGAAAGTAGAGGGCGAACGAATAAGCAAAGGAGGCAAGAATGCATTATGAAAAGGGACGAGTTAAATAACTAAGAGAACGCGTTTTAGTTAAAACAAAAACAAATATCAACAGATGTATATAAAACGGTTTTGACCAAAACAGAAAAACGTATAAAAATAAAAACGCGTTTTGAAAGAAGACATTGAAAATCTAAAACGCAATACATAAATGCAAATGACGTCTAGTATAAAGCAATAAATAACAGAAAAACGTAGGAAAAGAGATCAAGAAACGCATAACATACCTGAAGCAAGTTTGCAAGTAAAAATAATGGTGAAGAAACCCTAGGCGCGTCCAGAAAATGAAAGAACGATGGCTATTTACTGAGGAAAAATCCGAACTTTAAGCATTGAGGTCGATGAAATCTCCTTGAAAGAGGGAAGTCAAAGCCAAAAAGGATTCAAATAGTTCGAACCAGAATAGCATCGGGTTTTTTGAAGTCTTTTACAATGTAAAATGTCAATAAAAACATAAAATCGGGTTTCTTTGAAGTCATAACATGTTCATTTTACAAAATCGGGCTTTTAGAATGACTTAGCAATTTTCATTTTGTGAAAAATGAAGACTTCAAACAAATTCGGGTTTTTAAAGCCATATGACAATTTTACTTTTAAGACAAATATGAAGACTTAACAAAAATTCGGACTTTTAGAGTCACTTAAGCAATTTCGGGTTTTTGAAGAGCTTTAGCAATTTTGCTTTTAAGTCAAAATTTCCCTTTTGCTGAGTTGCTCTAAAAACCCGAATTTGGTCAAAAAGACACTAAAAATGACTCAGAAATTGACGAAAACGGAAACGAAAGAAGGAAAAAGAGTAGCCCAAAGGTTAATAAACTTAAAACTGAGATTTGTCACTCTTTGCACCTCGTAATGCGTGCCTTAGAGAAGAAAAGTCTCAAATTTTATGAAAATTTTGATTGGTTATCCAAATTTTAAAACAAGTCAAAAATTCAGGATAACAAATAGCATGATGGAAATATATTTTATTGTGTATCTTCAGTGGAGACAAACATGATGCTAAATGACTTGCAGCAATCAATATTAGGATCTGGAAAACCCTGTGATGTTTTACCAAAATTCAAATTTCATTCGGTAAGGAGCAGGTGAACACAATCCAAGCTATACTCTAGTTAATGAGTGATATTCTGAATTCTCCGGTCTATTATTGTTACTCACATAAAGCAAAAAGCAAAAAGACATTTTACCCTTTTATTTGGCATTCCCTCGCAGGACCAAATGGTGCATGACAATATGATCCATTTCACTTTGTTGCTATCAGAAGCTTATTATTGATCCTGCAACAGGTATGTCAGTTGGACACGATCAACATGAATTGTTATATAATTGCTGTAAAATATGATATTATTACAGCCTTTACCCTCCCTCCAGCTGCCATTGTAGAATGCCTCTTGGTGTAGTGATAAAAAAAGAGTGAAATACGCCATTTACTCCAATTGTAGATGAATATTTCCAATGTCCAAGTGGTATGTTCCTAAGATTTGTGACCATTGTTACAAAGTGATAGAGATGGAAACTAGCTTGGGAGATAGAAACGGGTAACATGTATGCTATATAAAAAAATAGCAGATGGGTGTTGAGAAACGTATAAAATTGTGTGTGTGTGTGTATGAAACAATTAACAAAAAATATAAATGCATAAAAAACTAACATTTTAGAGGATGCAGCGTAGATGTCCCACAAAGTAGAGATTTACTATAATTGTTATCATGACACAAACAAGAGTCTCAAATCAGTGACTTACTTTAGAATAATATTAAATGATTATTAGAAGATAAGGTTTACTTTTGTAATAAAGTCACTTTAGTGACTTAATGGAGTTTTATATAAGAGAGTTTGCTATTTTTATCGTTAAGTGTGAGTTGTGTCATGTTTAACCAGTTGCATGTTTATTTGGTTTCATCCTCCAAACTCTATATAAGGAGTTGAACCTTGTTGTAATCTGTATCCTAATATCTAATAGAGTGATAATGTTTTGTGTTCTATTGGTTAACTTTTTACAACATGGTATTAGAGTGGGTCATATGAAAAGGTTTGCAAATTAAAAAGTGCAAGTTTATTCTTTCTTGCAAATTGTGACAGGATATATTAGTCAAAATTGTAACTTTTAGAGGAGGTTGCAAGAGCAGATTTTGTAGTAAAAATCAAGAGTTTTTTCTCTTGAAAATCATGGATTTTTTCATGCTAAAAATCACGTCTTTTTTTTAAAGGAAATTGTGAGGGTTTCATCAGCAATCACATGGATTATTTTTGCAAATAGCGGGCCATTGTCTGCTAAAAATTTGTCGATTTTTGAAAGATCTACAATTGGAGAAAGCAATTTGATCTTTGTTTTTTTGGTGATTTTTAATAAAATCATCATTTTTTATGAACAATTTCTTCCAAATGTGAGCAACTAGGGTTTGCAAATGGTAGTGAACCCGTGATTAGGGCACAATTCAAACCTGTGAGCAAGGGTTTGAAATCTGTGATAGGATTTCTTTTTGGTTGTGGTTGGAAAAGGCATTTTTGATGATTTTTTAACAAAATAGTATTTTAATTCTAACTAGGGTTTGAATGCGAAAAATTACAAGTATTGTTTTTCAAGTTTATTGTGCTAGGGGGTTCTAGGGTTTGAATTTTGAATCATTTTTTTTTTGGTTGTATAATTTCTAAAAATGGAAATTCCATTGGATAAATATTTTGGTTTCAACTTCCACACTTAGAAAGTAAAAGCCCAAATGCAATTGATGCACAAGAACTTGTGGGGAATAATAAATGGAAATGAAAAACTACTTACAGATGTGAGTTTAGTATTGGAATGCTAAAGCAGAGATAATAAAGCCAAAACCATTATTGGTCTTGACCTCTTCGATTTTGAGTTACATCAAATAGATCTGACTAAACCATCTAAGGAAATTTGGGAAAATTTAAACACATTGTTTGGAGCAAAAGCAGTTAATACTAAATTTTCTTTAAAGCTTCAACCTTTTAATTTCAAGATGAGTGATAAAGTCACTATATTAAGCCACTGAACAATTTGAGATCTCTACTTCAACTTCAATGCTGCAGTGGATGATGAGGATGCTAAAGCCTGTTAAACAGTTTACCTTCAAAATTCAGCAATGTCATCTTTACTCTTAGTCAAATTTCTTCTAAAAGTTTGGAAGTTATGGTTTTAGCTCTCCTAGTTGAAGAAAATAGAACTATTGCATGATATGCAGAAGATGATCCTCAAACTGAGGTAGCATTATACTCAAATCATAGAAGCTCTGATAAGGGCAATAGAGGGACAAAATGCTATTATCGCAAGAAAATGGGTCATACAGCTTGAAACTCTAGAAATTGGGCAAATGATGTTCTCAAGGGAAAGCTCAAGGAAGCTGATGTAGCCATTGCTGAAGAAGTTGCTTTTTATGCATTTTAAAGAAGTCTAACACTTTGAAGACAAGTAGGAAGGTAGTGTAGACAAAGTTCAGAATGGATGGCTGCCCAGTTAGCTTGGGAGTTTGTGGATCTTGGGAGCAATATCATTATGAGGGTTATGAGACAACTTGATGGAGCTTAATGGCTTGGGAGATCAATAATTCAGTAGTTCAGGGAGGTGGTAATATGGGAACTTGGGAATTCAGCTTAGGAGCTACACCTTTACGAGGTTTAGAGGCAGCTTGATAGATTTCCACCTGGTGTATGGTTTGTTTTCAAATTAAAGTTTCTAAAGAATGGTGAATTCATGATTCAGGGTGTTTAGTTTGACATGCTTTATGTTAGTTTTGTTTTAGTTCAGTAAGCCTTAAGAGGGGGTATTAGAATAATATTAAATGATTATTAAAAGATAAGGCTTACTTTTGTAATAAAGTCACCTTAGTGATTTAAGAGAGTTTTCTATTTTTAGCATTTAGTATGAGTTGTGTCATGTTTAACTAGTTGCATGTTTATTTGGTTTCATCCTCCAAACTCTAGTCTCTATATAAGGAGTTGAATCTCACTCTAATCTGTATCTTGATATCTAATAGAATAATAAAATTTTGTATTCTGTTGGTTTTTACAACTTAAAGACCAAGATACTATCAAGAGTACATATAGAAATGTTGACAAACAGATGTGCAAAAAAAAAGAGAAAATATTTCTTATCCAATGGAACAAGTTCAACCTCTTGTGATAGCTATGTTCTTAACCATCAGGTCCTTTGTTAGGATGCTCTCAAGATATTGATCTCTTGTGATGTCTCCAATTGGGCAACCTTAGGAAATATGCAATCTTCCTAACACATGCAAGCTGAAATGATGAAAAATACAAAAAATAGATGACAAACTCCACTGAAATTAATGTTGATCAGCAATATAATTATTTTAGAAACCCTCATACATCAAAGATTCAACCATAAAACTATAGATCCAAACTATTTATAGCTGGTATGAACTTTCGTAACCCTCAAATGCCATAAATATTCAAGTGTGAGCAGATCACTGGTTGATATTTAACATGAACAGCAGATGTAAAGTGTAAACACTAGGAGCAATTATAAATTCTCAGATCTGATTTACAGTAGCTGAAAATCAGAATATTTAAAAATCCTATGCCTTTTTATTTCCTAATTTAATGCAATAATGCAATAATGGATAGTAGTATGAGCAAACCAGCAGCTTATCCCAAAATGCATGCAATATGAAGACCTCTATAAGACTGTAATAGCTGATTATTTGTTCCAATATTGTTATAGCAGCAGATCTGTAAACAATACAATTTTAGAATATTTATATCAGCACTTGCACTCACAATTTTGCACCATACAATTATATGGCGTAGCTATTCATGAAGGGTGGGTGCTAGGAATACTGTGATCCATGGTACAACGGCTGTCAGTGCTACAGCTGTGTCCAAGACAATGGCAATGGTCAAGGTTAACAGAAAACTCTTATGGAAAACAAGTTGGAATCCTTCACAATTGTCTGCAAACCCCCTCATAAATCAACATCAATAAGTGACACCCTTCTTAAATCAGCATGTATATGGTGGTACAATGACTGGAAATATGATTTTTAGTAGGTCCAATGGCTAAAAATCCTCATGAATAGTAGCAGCATTGAAAAACCTCTTCAAAGTCAGCGACATTAAGTTTGTATGGTGGCACTAGGAGTGAAATGATGGCTGGAAATATTAATTACAGCCATTCCAATTGGGCCACAGCCATGAAATGATGTGCAACAGTAATAATGATGTGAAATCAACATCCAAATATGAATATCAGTAGAATTGCTTACAAATATTGTTCCCGATCCAAGCTTTACAACCTAATCTTTGAACTATTTTTTAACAAATCAACACAATTATGATCCTTGGATGGAATTATCTCTAATTGATAAGACTGTTTTCATTCTGAAACCCAAATATGGAAGCAAAGAGGGTTTTTGTCCCTCAGATCTCTCACACTAAGGGTTTTCATCCTCAAATGCTTCAAACTCCAAATTAGAAGGAATAATAAAATGACAAAATACAAATGATTTGCTTTAAGCAAATTTATTTTATATATGTCATTTGGGTGTGTGTATTGCTAAGTGAATACACAACTATTTATTGCAAAGTGAACTGATTACTTACACATAAATGATTTATATGAGAGTTGCAAAGTAATTCAACAAAATTACAAAATAATGACAATTATTTTATTTATTTATAGATGCTCTTTTACAAAAATTGGAATAAGGGAACAATTCCAACATGCAATCCATTTCCCTAAGTGTAAAGGTTTTATATAAACTCCTTGAAAATTGCCAAGTAACTACAACTATTGGTGATTACTAAAACTATTTAGTGTAATTGTCACAAGCTGACAAGGTATTGTCATAACCATTGGTGATAATCATAAGATAATGTAATGTCCCCTTCCTAGTCAGTGTGATTTACAGTTGGGTTACCCTATTATTTTGACCCTCGTAGGCTAACAATTTTGGTTAAAGGGTCCTAAGAGGCAGAGACTTGGTGATTTTTGAGCCCATTACTCCTCTTCAGCTTTCAGGGGATCAAGATTTCGCCTTTGCAGGGGTTTTGAGACTACTTTGGCAAACTTACTATTTTTAGTAGGGCACTTGGTCACAGGGTGGATGGCAGTCACGACCTCCAGTTCAGTCGGTTTGGCAAATTAATGAGTATTTTGAGAGATATTAATATTTAAATGGCCATTAATGATAATTAATTATTAAAGTTATAACTTAACTTTATATTAAAGTTGGGGCCATTTAAGGGTCATGTAACATTAATGCTCATTATGAAAGGGGGTCACAACATTAAATGATCAAACATTAAAAAAAGAAGCAAAGTATTAATATTTTAATGTATTATTAAATGAAGCTTCTAGAGAAAATCATCTCTTCTTGAAGAGTTATTAAAAGCTGGAGAAAGCCATAAAATTCCATTTTGATGATTATTCAACTTTGTCTAAAAACTTGAGAGCTTTGGAGTTTGTGAGAAACAAGGGTTTCTGAAGATTACCGGCCATTGGAGAACGAAAACTCTTCGATGTGCAGCATTTTGAGGTTGTGAGAGATCAGCTGAAGGTTGCTAATTAGAGTGGCTTCATTCAGGAGTCATACTTGTGCATATTGGTGAAGGATTCAATCAAGGGTTTGAAGAATATATTGAATATCTGAAGACTATCTTGTTGTTGGTTAAAAAAAAACATTGCGGATGCATTGTGGAATACATTTATTGTTGGCTGCTACAGCACCCATGAATAGTAAATTGCTACAGTACTCGTGAATAGTAAATCGCTATAGTACCCGTGAATAGTGCCGCTACAGTACTGCTACAGTATTCAAGGGATTTCAGAGAACATTTACAGCAGATTTAAGTGGGAGAAGTCAGTATTAAGGGCAGAATGAATGTTTTACCAGTCATTTATATTGCTGCAAAATACATTTTCAGATTGTTACAAGGGTTCTAGTTGTTGCCAATTAATACCAGATTTAAATAAGGCTTCATGCTTCTAATATTGGGACATTAATTGCTGTCTACATCATTTCCATCAGCACGTGGGAAGTATACAGAGGCTGTACTATTGCTGCTAGGGCCGTACAAAATCATCTAGTGGCTGGGCATGTTCTTCATAGGCTGAAACACCTATGGTATTGTTGAGCACACTTCATCATTCGGGACGGCAAGGTCATAGTTTAATATCAGCTGCAAAAATCAAGGTGGAGAAGACTGGATTATATGTTGGGCGTCCAAAACAGTGAACTGCTGTAGCTGATCAGAGGGTTTCAAGGCATGTTTACTTGTGAGTTCATAAATTGTAACTCCTAGATTTTTTGGATATTGTCGTTTTAGATAATAGGGGTTATTTTATGAACTGGGTTGCCAATACATTATGAAAATATTGAGTATTTAAGCTGGTATAAAAATCTGGAATTTTCAGTTTTGTATTTCTAATGCAATTTCAGTTTTGAGTAAAAAAAATTATTATTGCAACATCTCCTGTTTTGCTGCATTATATTGTTGTATCAAACCATTGCCAATATATGACAACCACTTATCAAAACAAACCAAACAAGGCAGAAAATTTGTGTTAGCAAGTGTCCACCTAGGGTGGGACACCACAGATAACTAATATAAATTATTCTATCTACATAGGCCCCTACAAAATAATAGTTGTTTTCTAAACAACTAAGAAACAAAAATGCATGACACTAACATAACATTGCAAGGGGCAAAGGAAGGAGATGTCCTTGGAGGTGCAGCACCTGAAATGAAAGATTATGGAGCAGAATGGTGAGAGGCAACTAACTAGGCGTAACTTATAAACTTCTTTTATTCATTGCTTTAGGTGGTGGGCAGCCAGAAGTTTCCATTCTCTATATGCCTTAACCATTTGTGTAACTTTTGTTAGCCAAGCCTTGGCCTTCTCATCTATAGGTCCGAACTTTAAAATTTTTCGATCTTTTTCAATGGGCTTCTTCTTCTCTAACTTTGTAAGTTGAGCTTGAATTTTGCGGCTCTGATCTTCAAGTTCCTTTCTTAATTTCTTAGAATTACATATTGATCAGTCTATTTTTGCACCAATAGTTCATTGGGCTATCATTTTCATTTGCAACATGAGGTAAAGATATCAAAACCTATACTCACTAGAGTATAAGGTTTTAAGCATTTTCCCATTGGAACCACCAAAAGAGGAGGTTGGCCTCATTGGAATTCATTTATGTTTCATCTCTACTAATTTTGTATTAGGCCACCCATGAGAAATAAGAAATTGTTTGAATTCAATATGGCACTCACCTTAAACAAATTGTTGGATACGTCAGGCATCCTGTAAAACCAAGGAGAGTGAGTACTATATAATCTCCATATAATATTTGTGACTTAGCACATTGTGTGTGCCATAGGACCCAAAGCTTAATATATTTTTGAATAATGCGTAGTGGGTTAGTAGGATTTGGCTTTGAGAGCTAAATTGGAATTTCCTCATTTTTATTGGGCATTGGGTTGTGTGTCTCTATTTGCATAGTTGATACATTTGTCTTTTTGCATAGCTGATACATTTGTCTTTTTGCTTGGGGTGTTGTGAAGGAGTTATTTTTTATCAAAGAAGTATAGTCTCCAATTCATGCATAGGGCTCATAGGAGGGAACTCTAAAGTGTCAATAGGGGCTCCTAATAAGTTTAACCTCTCATCAATGTGTTTGTAAGCTTCTTTGGACAATTCTATTGGTGTGGTAGAAAAAGACGTGGTTATCTTCTCTTCATCTTTGTTGTTTCTTTCTATAGATTCTTTTTCTTTGAAGGATGATTCAATTTGGGTTCCTTTTCATTTTCTTGAATTATGGCCAATCTAGCCTTCCTCCCCTTTTCCTTCCACCATCTAAATGCCCAAGGATTTCCATCTAAATATAGAGGCTTGTATAGGAGTGAATTTGCACCCCACTTGCGAATTCCCCTTTTACACCCTCCACCTTAGAAAAATCAAATCCGACCAAGTAATTCCACGTCCTCATTTTGTACCCCATCCACTTGCGCTTGTTTTTAGTGTCGGTGGGGGAATTTCTGTCGGGGACACACGAGTGGCGCGCGGAGGTCTGCGTGGCGTGTTGCTGTCCTGACAAGATTCTTGCCTCTGGAATCTACAGAGGCGTTATGTTCTCCATTGGCGACGAATCGTAACACCCCTACGCCTTGCTGCCAACCTTTGCACAACTCTTTCCCTCCCATTTCATCTTTAAATGGCTATCTTTCACATTCATTCTATCTTCTACACACTAGTTCGATCTTCTTCCCATTCTCTACACATTTTGCTCCATACTCTTGCAACTTCAAACTATGCACTATTGGCTTCACGATTCCAACAATCACAACATTCTTCACATCTACCACCAAAGCTGCAACTTGGCATCTTGCGAGATTGCTTTCAGCGTTGCTGCAGCTACGTCGACTCTGCCATAGTTGTAGACTTGCATTCCCTTTTCATTGGCCTTGAGTGCCTTTGGTCGAGGGTGGTAACGCTTTCTTATTACTATTTTGTTGTTGGATTTGAGTAGCATAGTGCCTCTTGTAGTGTTTGGTTTCATTTTCGTTCCAACATTGTTTTCTTTATCGTATTTCTACATATCTATCTATCTAGTTGTCTGTGGAGGTGGAAACATTGAAGCAAACCCCTATACAGCCCCAACATTTCTCCTCTCTTGGCTATGTGTAGGTACGCGTTCGTGTGGAGCTTGCTAGCGAACTGGACCCTTCATGAGTTCATCTCCACCAACTTCATTCTTCTGTTGTTGTATCATCTTTTCTATCATTTTAGTCATTCTATTATTTATTATTTTAGTTAGCACTTCAAACCTCAACCGCTAAGCTGTTAGTAGGTTCATTGTA
>VDFB02393075.1:0-13473 GCA_007258455.2 Sequoia sempervirens | reverse complement strand
AAGTAGGTCCTGTAAGTGTATAATGAGGCCCTTTAATTAGAAGAAAGGGTCAAAATATTGATGACAAGCCTAAAAGAAAGCATGAAAGTTTGTTACAACACTTTACAACAATTTGAAATAAGGCTTGGTAAGTGATAAAAAGAGGTTATTTAAGTGAATTATAGTAAAAAAGTCCTAGAAAAGTGTGAAAGTGGGTTACAACACTTCACAACACTTTTACAAGGTATCATAAAGTTCTTAAATGGATTCACAAGGTTCCAAGACCTGATGTGAATGTGTTGACCACATTACAACATTAAATCTAGGAAAAACTATGCCAACATCCATAAGAAAGACCCAAATGAGCATGAAAATTTCCAACAATACATTTTTCTATGCTAGAATGTCTTCAAATTCATACCTACTAAAAATAGTAGTTCAACCAAAAAAAGTAGAAAAGCAGTTTTGAAAGTTGGGAATTCTTATTCGATGAAATGGGTATCCAGAAACACAAAAACATCTACCAAAGAGCTAACAAAAAGGAAAAATATTTTTTGGGTGATGCAGGATTACCCTTAGACCACTTGATGCTCTTGTATCATTATCCTAGAACTAGTATAGATTATCAACAATTGTAAGCATAAAAGTATTAGTTATTCAACAATAAAAGAAGCTAAACATATCTGTTATACCTCCATAATATTGGGGGAAACTTTATCTCATTCAAACATAAAAATGGGAGTCATGAAGAGTCCTTATGATGAAATGGGTGCTAGTACTTCAACCATCCATTTGATGAATCACCATCCTTGCATCATTCTACTCACTGATTGGAACAAACAAAAATAAAATACTTATAAATTAAAAGAGCATGTTATTGAAGTAAAATAATTAACAAATCAAAATGGACATATAAAATTCAAATGGATCCCAAAGCACAATAAAGGAAATAATCCCTATCAAACTCCATTAGTCAAATAAACTATGGGGAAAAATAAAAAATGGAATTACATCCATCAAAGATGTCAATCAATGTAAAATAAGGCTTCAACAATGACATACAAAGTATATGAAGAAGTTGGTCCTAATTTCAATCGAATCTCCATATCCACCATTCATTGCTCAACATCCCAAGTTTGGAGAATCAAAGATCCTTTATCCTAACTATTAATTGATCCATCCATATCTTATATAACTCATCAAAATCCACCTTCCCTCATAAAACATAAAATTTCCAACTCTAGCATTAATTGTGTCTTAGTAGCAACTATTTATCATAAGGAATCTAAGGGAACTTTATCACAATGTGTGCATCTACATAAGGTTAACTATGGTATTGTCAAGGAAGACACAAACATTTAGGGGTTATATTCAAGTGTTGGATATCTTAGCAAAGCAACTCCCCAGGTAGGACATCATTGGTAGATCATGGTAGTAGTATCTACATCAACACCTATGAGTGGTTCAACATTAAAATCCTAAAATTCATTAAAAAAAAAAATCCTAAAAAATCAATAAAATAGTAAAGAAAAAAATCATCCTCTAGTAAAAACCACTTTGGTAGCCCTTTAGGAAAGTACCTTGATGAAAACCTTGCAAACAAGTATCATGTGTAGAATTGAGCATCTACATGCATCACTTCAGGTGGAAGCATCTCATCTGATCCAATGCAATATCCAATATCCAATCCATATCCAATCCAATCCAATTTAATTCAATCCATTTTTCATCCAAATCTAAAACTATCTTAATCTTGACAAAGACTAGGGCTATACTTCAACCTTGCTTTTGGAAAAATCTTGACATAGGTCATTATCGTTGATCCTATCTCATCCTATTCAACACCATATCTTGAGCACTCTAGCACTATCCAAACAATCATCCTAACAAATAAAAATATGTTATCTTATCACAAGATATTCCTTTCCATTTGTCACATTTCTATCCATCATCCTGATCTGTGCATCCATTCATAAGCACTTCATACATTGCTAGAAATTGGGGGAAGGTACTAATATCTTGCTTTGGGAATAAATCATGGTCCATGTCTCATAACTCACATCGTGATCCAAGTATCATTCATAAAACCTCAAAAACATCCAAATAGCTCAAAAATCCTAAAATATTCAAAAAAGTTCAAAAACGGACTCAAAAACATCCAAATAACTTGAAAATCCTAAAATATTCAAATAAGTTTAAAAATAAACTCAAAAACATCTAGATAACTCAAAAATCCCAAGACATTCCAATAAGCTTAAAAATGAACTCAAAACTTCTAAATATATTTAAAATACCAAAAATAGCCTCAAAACATCCCCAAAACATCAAAAACATTGAAAACATTGGAAAAAATAAACATCCATCTTGGATCTCATTTCACTTTCATCCCATAGTAACCTATCATCGATAATAAACTTTTCATCATCCTCACCTTTGGTAAAACAAACAAAAACAAATATAACACTTATCAAAACACAAACATTCACACAAAATCATAAGTTTTGATCATTGTCAATCATGTTAGTTTAACCTTAATACCAACAGCCTACAAATATTTTAAAACAAATCAACATCTAATTAATTTCTTAACGTATATATCTTTTGTACAATAGACATCATTTTGGATCCAAAAAAAGCAACTCTCTGTAGCAAGAGATATGATGACATTTTTTTTTTTTTGCATTTTGATCTTTTCTTCCATTTATCTTATATTATTATTTTGATGATCTCTCGAGGATGTCTAAACAATGATCTAGAGAGAAAGGAATGGGGCATTGTCATTTCTTTCGTATGTTGTGCTTGTTGGTTATTCTTGTAATACAACCTTGGTGAATAATTTCCTTGTCTATCTAGGGATAGTCTTGAGTAATACAATTTTTAGTGCATATCAGGTTCTTCATACCTTTTATGTATTAGTCTTACTTACTTTGATGACTTCATTCTCTCACATTATTAAACAAGATGTTTGTATGTTAGGTATGAACAAGGATACTCCTATCTATTTATAGAGTCAAAGTCCATGCAATAGACACAAAGTCACCCTATTTAGATTCATACCTTGGTGCATCATTTATACTTTCTATATCAAATAAGGATTGATCTATATTATTGTATACTTTTATATTTCTAGAATGCTTTGTAATTTGCAAGTTTTAGGAGAATTTGAATACAAATTGTGAAGTTTATTTTTCTAGAAATTCCTCCAATCTAATCCTTGTGTTTTTTTTTAATTAATTACTAAAAGATTGAAATTAAGGACTTGCTTCCTCTTTGCACCACTATACCATATACCCTCTTGAACCTAAACCCTATCCCTCAACCTTGGGACCTAAGACCTATATAATAAACCGTCAACCATATACACTCAACCCTAAACCCTATATCATATACCCTCAACCCTAGATCATATCCCTCAACCCTAGGCCCTAAATCCTATAGGATGAACCCTTGATCCCCCCATACACTCAATCCTAAATGATACACCCTCAACCTATGTGTTTGTGTGTCAGTATTGTGCATGTGATACACAGTCACATTGGTTCCTCATACCCTGGTGTATAGTATCACATGCAATATCAAATTAAGTTCTCTTTACATTGTAGTTCAGTTATTGCATTCCAAATACAACTATTCCCATCCCATCCCTTCTTCCTCATAACCAACATTTTTCTCCTTCCTAATCATGGATTGTATGTGTACATTTTTTCTCTATTTATTCCATATGTCTCTACACTCAATGTATTAATATGGTTGCTCGGTCTTCATCTCCATCCAACTCATCTCATCACTGCATTTTCATCTTAACTCTTTAGATTTGTTATTCAAAACATCTTATCATCATTGCATTTTCATCTTAATTCTTTAGATTTGTTATTCTAAGCATAGTCTCATCATTGCAATTTCATCTTAAGTGTTTATATTTGTTATTCTAAGCATCTTATCATCATTGCATCTTCATTTGAACTATTTATATTTGTTATTTGAAGCATATTATCATAATTGCATATTTATCTGGAGCATTTTTTTTTTTAATTCTAAGCATATATCATCATTTCATTTTCATCTAAGTGTTTAGATTTGTTATTTTAAGCATCTTATCACCATTTCCTTTTCATCTTAAGTGCTTATATTTTTATTCTAAGAATCTTATCAACTTATGTTTTTATTACATTTAATATCCACAACATATACATTCTTCATTATTATTTATCAACAAGAGTGCACTTGAATGCAAAAGCAAAGATGCTTTGCAATCCTGTGTAACATGGGATGATTTCAAGTCTGTGGTTGCCTGAAATGGAAATCAACCTCCAGATTATAGGTTGGCTTCCTTTATGATTTTCTAATAACTAACTTTGACTTGGATGGAAAAGGGAAGAATACTTTAATTGAATGCATAAACTAAACTTTAAACTATGGTGATGCACCTAAATGATAATGATGGCTAAACTGCAAATTAATTCACAACTATTTCTGGAAAATTATTTCACAGTTCAAAAGTTGATCACAAAAATGTTTCCAAAGAAGGCCAAATAGTTTGTCTTTTCAGAAGGAAAATAAATTCTCACAACTTGAAGAACAAATTGAATATAAGCACAACCTAAGACCTATGATATGATGTACAATTATGAACGAGACAAAACTAAAGGTTTTGATGACTAAAACACAATAATTTCATCAAATCATTCACAAAGACACTTTATATAATTCTGAAGAGGAAAACTTGATAGATTTCTGAATGAAAACAAAGGAATCTCTACACTAATTGACAAAAATGAAAACCAAAGTCTTTGCTGTATTAAACTATAAATAACTATGAGTTACAAAATCAATCTCTTCTTTGCAAAAATGCAAAGGCAAAATCATCAAGAACTAAGGAAAAAAGACTAAGTCTTTTCCTTATATACAATAAAGGGCTTCAAAAAGCCAAGAGGAGATAACTGAAGTCAAAATATCTGAACTATGAAGCCATCCATGAGAAAAAGCAAAATTGCTTGAAAATAAGGCCCACTAATGCTGCAAATTGAACTTAAACAGCTCAAAACTTCATGTCACAATGTATATAATCTAAATTGTATTTTTAATATGGATCTTCATAAATGGCTGAGGTGGTATTGAAAGATCTCAAAGTACAATATCCTCCTCATGAGAAAATATAAAAACCCCTCAAAAAGAGTGGAATCAAAATTGCATTTAGAAAGAGCCAAAATAGACTCAACTCCTCTCAACCAGCTAGACTAATGGGGACCACAAACCATATGTAGATGATCTTGTTTGACTCCAAGGTGCATGAAAAGTATCTTAAATTACACTCCACTTGTTTTTCTTGCATGAGGTAACTGTATGATTAAATATTAAAGATAATCAAAATGATTATTTTAATATTTAATGTGTAGTTTGCTTTTTCAACTCCAAATACATATTAAATATTAAAGTAATATTATCCTTAATATTTAATTGTATCGTTATCTTGTCTAACTCCATGCAAATAAAAACAAGTGAAGTATTCTTATTTTAACTCCAAAGGATAACTTGAACTTGATTTACAAGTTCACCTTTCAAGACACATGGGCTCCATTATTTGATTAGATCAATTGACTTAGAGTCAATACCTTGGCAGAATAATAATGTTAAATGATTTTGTTAAAAAAAAAGTCAAAAAACACTAAACAAAATAGGGTGAGTAAAATGCTCGAACCCTAATCTTTTCTCTCATTCATCATTTTTCTTGGAGAAAATGGTGTGTCGCCATGGTTGAGGGATTGATGCTTGAAAGTCCGCCATTTCTTGCTTCTTTCTATATTTTTCATGAAGATATCTACAAAAAAAATATGGTAAGCCCCTTCATGTCACAAATCTAAGCACTCTTGTCCATTTTTGAATCATTCTATTGGGTTTTTGGGTCACGGCTACAGTTGAGTTTCTCATTCATTTTTGCTTTCTTCATCTTCCTGTTGGTGATCTGTTGGCCCTTTGTCTCCATGGAGAACCTTCCAAGCTTCTTTCATCAGAAAAAATGTTACTCTATGGAAATTTGCTAGCTTTATGCAATCTTTGGTAAGTTTGTTGCCCTATTTCATTGTTTTCAAAGCTACACAATTTTTTTTTTAAATAGTGTTCTTCCCATTTGAAGTATTTATGTGAACCCACTTGGCTGCGACCAGTTGAGTTTGTGGGCAACTGTAAGATGATTAAATTTATCTAGGTATTTTCTAATCCATGAGTTAACTCGAGGGTTTTGACATTTTGTACATGATAATAGAGATACAACATAGCCATGTTTTCTATAGCTCTCATGGATTTTTCCCTTTACCTCTGTGGAAAAAATAAAACTCCCATGTTCATTTGTTTACAAAAGATAGTATTTTATATGGAAGTCTTCAAGATTTCACTTTTTTTGCTCCTCTTATGGCCGCGGCTTGCTAAGTTTGATTGTATTCACCATCTCTTCCATTATATACAAAATAACTCAAAACTCATAGATGATATGTAGGTCGAGGCTTTGTATTATTTCATTCTTCTCTTTGGCTACAAAACCCTCCATTAATGGCAATGGGTTTGTCTTTACTCATTCTAGGAATTTTTTCATTGTATTATATTGGGCCAAAAATTGTAGATAAAACTCATTCTAAAAAAAATTGGCTTCTACCTTGCATTTTGTAGTAGCACCTTAAAACAAAAACCTCATGCTTTCTCTGTCAAAGTTCCTAGAAAAATAATGTGAAGGCAGAATTGATCTTTACATCTATTGTTATTCTTTATGTAATTATTTTTTGTTAAGAACATGCTTTACACATAATTGTGATATACATTTTGGTTGATTGTAACTTCCATGAACATGTAATTTTGATTCTTTAACTTGTGAAGATTATGCTGACTATTGAACCTTTGCTTGCTTTGATAATTGTGCATTATCATTGTTGTGCTTTTAATCTCCTCATGGTTGTATATTCTGTCTCCTTCTTTGCCTCCTTTGTAACTTGATGGTTTATTGCTCAACTAATTTGAAAAGTGCTCCTTCTTCATGTGTTGACTATCTTCATGACTTGGTTGCTTCTTTCATTATGTTTTATACTCATGTACAAGGCTTCAATTGGATCTCTAAAGAAGCCTAAAAAATGATAGTTGATTATGAATCTTTCATTAACTGTCTCTAACATTGGATTATTCTCTTCTACATGTTGCTTATGTTATTGTCATGAGCTGGGCTCAACCCTTGTGGGAGTCACATTTTTCAATTACTCATAACAATATCTATTGGTTGAAAAGATCTGATTATACCCCATAATTCCCAGACATTAAACAAACAAGTTAGAAAAATAATTGAAGCTGAAAGCTTCCATTGAACTTTGTGCTCCCTGAACATCTGGTTTTTTTATGACTTAATCATCTGATGAATGCCTGATAGGATACAGATTACATTTTTGTTGGTAATGTAGGGATAAGGTAGAATGTGACTTTTCATTGCTCTAACACCACCTTTCAACAATCTTGCAGGTAAATTTTGAAGTTGGAGTTGGACCTAGAGCTAGAGCTGAACCAAGATCAACACAACTGTAACAACGATTTTTCATTCCAGGCAATGATAAATCACCTTCTCTCCTTGTTCTTATATTATCTTTAGTTGTGTGCTATGCATTTCTTTATTGTATTCAGTATTTGATTAAGTAATCAAATCAAGCTACTCCCACGGCTTGTGTGGGACTTTGGTTTTTTACAATATGAATAAAACAACATTTCTTATGCAAATTTATGAGTTTTTTTGTTACAAACATTTGCATAATGATACTGGAAATTCAAAAGTAATCAGATTTGTACAGCAATGAATACTTAGCAGAAAACTTTGAAATTACTTGTGTACCTTTTAATGATGAATGCAATTCAGCTCTACCTGTTTTGAGTTGTAGCTAAAAATAGGTAACAATTTGGCGACCTCTACAGAGTGTTTTCTTGCTAAGAACCATAGACCAGTTATGTAGCTTATCCATTGAGCATGGAGTCCATTTTGTCCTCTTTTGACTTAGAAAAACTTGTGACTCAGCTGGTGAAACTATACAATAGCAAACAAAATTGAAAAAACTAATCATGACTCTGTTTAAGATGGAGTCAGAAAGCAGGTGCAACATTTGCACTTATTGAAAGCAAACAGTACTGAAATGAAATGTGCCATGGGGCACTTATTGAAAGAAAAACTGAAACTGAAACTACTCTACTATGTACATCTACAAACTTTGTTCTTTAATAGCACTGCTTGAGGTGAATCTCGTTGACAAGGATTGGTAACACCTCTCCATCTAGCCTTGAGAGCCGGAATGCATTATTTTGTTTGCATTTTGCTATAATATATGAGCCATCCCACATGGCATCAAATTTCGTGTGTTTACCAGGCCTTCTCTTGAGCTCATCCCATTTAAAAATCAGATCTCCCTATTTGAATATCCTTGGGACTACCTTTCTGTCAAATTTCCTTTTCATCTGAGCCTGATGCACCTCTAGATTCCTTAATGTTGCTTTCCTGATTTCCTCCAGCTCCATTAGCCGTGCTAGCCTAATTTCCATAGGTTCTTCATCAAGCAATTCTAGTTCTTTGATCATACACAATGTAGGCAACTCAACCAAGATAGGTATTTTGGCCTCTTTACCATAAGCTAGAACGTAAGGTGAGTTACCTATTGCTCTCTTAGGTGTAACCCTATTAGCCCAAGGGCTAGCTTCAGCTTATCATTCCAAGTCCTTTGATTATCCTGAATTGTCTTCTTTATGATCTTAATCAAGTTCTTATTAGTGGACTTTGCTTGTCCATTACCCTAAGGGTAATAATTTGAGGAAGTATTCAGAAAAATATTATGCTTTACTAACCAATATGAAACTTTAAAGCCTATGAATGCTAAAGCATTATCAGAAATAATTGAATTTGGTGTACCAAACCTAGAAACCAAGTCTTGATAGAAGTTCAAGACAAATGTCTCATTCTCCTTCAATGCAACTGCTTCAGTCCACTTCGTAAAGTAGTCTGTGGCTGTAAGTATCCACTTATGTCCAACACTTGAAGGTGGATTGATGGGACCAATAAAGTCTAATCCCCACTTGCCGAAGGGTTGTTCCACTTGAATTGGATGTAAAGGTAGAGCTGCAAGCTTCTTTTTTCCTGCAAATACTGCACAATTGTTACATTTTCATATGTAAGCATGAGCATCTTTAAACAATTCAAGCCAATAATACCCAACTCTCATTATCTTCAGAGCTGCTATTCTTGGTGCAAAGTGGCCTCCAGATGGCCTGTCATGAAATTCTTGCAGAACTTTCTCAATCTGTTCTAGTTTTACACATCTAAGCAAAGCATTATTATAATCCTTTTTGTATAAAACTCCATCAATTACAACATATGGAATGGCTTGAAGCCTGTAATACCTTCGATTGGACTTGTCCAAACCTTCAGGGTAGTCACCTGTATGCAGATATGTACCATCTGTTGAATCCAATTTGTTGTTGTAACTAGAATAGTGGCATGTTCTTCATTATTAAGCACTGTTTCAACTTGCTGATCATCAGCTGATTGGTTGTTTTCTTCATTAAAATCAAACTGTTCACATAGGCCTTTGCCTCTAACCAGCTTTGTGACTTTAATTTCAATGTCGTACTCCATCACTTTCATGATCCAACCTGCTCTCTTATCATTAATGTCTTTGTTGAGCAGAAAATATTTGATTGTTGGATGTACGACCAGCAACTGTATTTTATTGTTTGACAGCATATGCCTAAATTTTTTAAGGCTTCTTACTACAGCTAAAACATGCTTCTCTACTAATGAATATCTAGCTTCATAATCATGCAAAATTTGACTAAAGAAAGCTACAAGTTGCTCTAATCCCTCTTCATTTTGCTAACAGAGCATGGTTGAAATTGTATCAACACTTCCAAATGCATATAATATGAAATCTTAATCAAAATTTAGATTTATAAGTGTTGGGGCTGTTGCAAGTGCCTCTTTAATTTGTTCAAAATTGTTCTTACCTTCCTTTGTCCAGCTGAATTGAATGTTTTTCTTCAGCATGGTTGTAAGTGGTTGCAATAAAGCCGCGATGTTAGGAATGAATCTCCTAACGAAGTTAATCCTGCCTAGAAAACTCTGCAAACCTTTCTTATGTGTAGGCACAGGTAAAGCTAAAATTGTGGTGATTCTTTTTGGGTCAATGGTAATATCGTGCTTTGAAACAATATGACCCAGAAGCTTTCCTTCATGGACTACAAAAATGCTCTTTTTGGGGTTTAGTGACACCCTATACTCTCTACATCTTTCAAAGATCTTCCTTAAATGCACAAAGTGTTCGTCAGCTTTCTTTGAAAACACAGTAATATAATCTAAGTATACCAGAACAAACCTATTAATAAGGCCTTGAAAGGCCATATCCATTGCTCCTTGAAACATTGCCCCTGCATTAGACAATCCAAAGGGAATCTTTTTGTAAGCCATAGTACCCCATTTGGTGGTAAAGGCTTTTTTGTACTAATCTTCCTCTTTAACCAAAATTTGGTTATACCTCAATAACCATCCAACAATGAGAACCTTTTTGAACCTTAACAACCTACATCTTCCCCATCAAGGCGTGAAATCATAATATTTATCTAAACACTTCTTCGAACTATTACCCTTAGGGTAATGGACAAGCATAGTCCACTAACAAGAATTTGATCAAGATCATAAAGAAGACAATCCAGGATAATCAAAGAACCTGGCATGAGAAGTTAAAACTAGCCCTTTGGGCTAATAGGATTATACCTAAAAGAGCAACATGTAATTCACCTTATGTTTTAACATATGTTAAAGAAGCTAAACTTCCTATCTTAGTTGAGATGCCTACATTAAGTATGATCAAGGAACTGGAATTGCTTGATGAAGAACCTATGGAAATTAGGCTTCCATAGCTAATGGAGCTGGAAGAAACAAGAAAAGAATCATTAATAAATTTAGAAGTTCATCAAGCTCAGATGAAAAGGACATTTGATTGAAAAGCTATCCAGAGAAATTTCAAAGAGGGAGACTTGGTATTTAAATGGGATGAACTCAAGAGTAGACTAGGAAAACACACAAAGTTTGATGCCATGTGGGATGGCCCATATATCATAACAGAATGTAAACATCATAATGCATTCCAACTCTCAAAGCTGGATGGTGAGGTGTTGCCAATCCCTATCAACAGGATTCACCTCAAGCAGTGTTACTAAGGATCACAAATTTTCAAATGCATATAGTAGAGTAGTTTTCTTCTTTCAATAAGTGCTTGTTGCATAGTAGTTTCATTTCATTTCTATTTGTTTTCAATAAGTACAGTTTCTGTACAGTTTTATGACTCTGTCTTAAACAAAGTTATGATAGTTTGCTTTTAGCTTTTTGTTTGTTGTTGTATTGTTTCACACAATTGAGGTATAGAGGTTTTGAAAGATAAAAGGGTAGAAAATGGACTCCATTCCCAATGGATATACAAGGCAACTAATTTGGCATGCTTAGCAGGAAAGCACCCAACAAAAATCGCCAGAATGTTACCAAAAATTCACCTCAACTCATTTTGGTGGAGCTAGGATTGTTTGATATATTAAGGTGAAAGGTGCATTCTTTTTATGTTGATAGTTCATTACAAATGAAGGATTTCAAATAAGATTTGGTTTATTATGCAAGATTCACAACATAGAAAATACATCAAAATTGCATAGTATGTTGTATTTTACTCATTTTGAAATCAAGGAACATATTCATTTTTAAATCAAGGAACATACAAGATGGCATAAACATTGTTGTTTCATGCTAGGAAAGATAAATGAATGCTTGGAAGTCCCACACAAGCCGTGGGAATGACTGGATTACATTGATAGAACAAAAGAACTAAGCTACTCAACTAAAGATAAAAAGAAAGCATATAATGGAATATCATATCTGCCATTGCCTATTCCATGAGGTGTCAATGTTTTATCTTCAAATCTGTCGTCGGCTCCCCTCCTATCTTCAGTCATCCGTGCACTCGTTCAAGTATACCTACAGATTGTTGATGAGTTTTTTTAGAGTTCGAGACATAACGTTTCATCATACGTTATCAACAGTTGAATAACCTAAACTGGTGGACTATCAATCTAATTCAACCATATCAAGAATATACCAAAGAGGATTCAAGATCATATCATCGAGTAAAAGATGAAATCAAATCATCAAAGGAACATTGTGTCACTATTTTTATCTAGCAATTTTATTTAATGTGTAGGAAACGATACATATTTTGAAAATAATTCAACATTTTAGTATGTGGGAAAAATTGGGCTCTCACAAGGTTCAAACCCAGCATATTGTAGAGTACATTGTCATAAATTTGATAGTGAATAGGCATACTTAAAATGCTTCATTTACATCATGGTTCACATCATTTATTGCTGACATGTTTAACATCATCTTTGTTGTAAACAATCATTATGAGGAATGTGCATGCATAGTGAAACAACATAGAAAAACAATGAAGAAGTTCATTTACAAGAACTCAAGCTTTCAACAGAATTGCATAAAAGGAATAAGAGGCATGAGTTATCTATTAGGTAAAGAAGATATGTTGCAAGACTATCATCTTGATAGTGGTAATCAAAGATGCATAGTACGAGCTACCGACATAATCCAAGATGATAAGGGAAAATCCTCAAGGGACATCTATTACAATGTCAAGAACAACAACATCAACATAGTTGCAATCATATGATAAATTTGATCAGAACTTATTCAATTCAGAATCGATCTTGAGAAATTCATATAATAGAAAAATCACCATTCACCCTTAAAGTCTTAAGAGACAATATTTTACTATGACTTCATATACATGACATAACTATGTCAATGATGCATCATGAAGGGGTATTACTGCCATTAATAGAAAACATGATCTGCATATGGTAAGCTTCTTGGAAATTTTTTTAAGAAGGAATAAGATCCAATTAAGAATCAAGATTTAGTCACATCATTGATACAAGAGGTCTGGAACAAGTATGAGAAAAATATTCTAAAGTCACATAGCGATTCTTAGAGTTTTTCCATACATGTTTAAAACTAGCATGTCTAAGAGAAGGTTCATGATAGTCTATGATTTTCAAATGACAATGGCAGCCATGGAAGTCAAAAGTATTGATAATGTAGCCAATAAGGAGCAAGTCTTTGCATTAATAGAAAATGCAAACCCAAATATGGTTTTTCTCCATTTTTCTCATAAGGAGTGTATAATATATCCATGGCCTGTAATAGAGAAGCATACAAAGCTCAAAATCAAACCCTCAAACTCACAAAGTGACAATCTACAAATCCATGGAGAGATTTCAAAATAAAAGTTTGCAAAAATCCTTAGACATTTTCTAGGTTTTGTTTGCTAAATAAAAGCAAATTCGATTTGTACCAAATGAATAAAACCCTCATGACAAAACTTGCATCCTACAAGAGGATTAAAGGAAACATCTTTTATAGTCGCG
>VDFB02393074.1:0-45085 GCA_007258455.2 Sequoia sempervirens | reverse complement strand
TTGAGATCTTTTGATATGAAAATCCAGTTTTGTATTAGACATTTGAAGTTGGATAAAATAAAAATATTAAAACAATCTCCAAGAGTCAGCATATATAATTCAGAATTGAGGAGGTTGTAGATAATTCCATGATCACAACAAAGAACAAAAAATGCACCAAGAATAGAACTAAACAAGCACAAAATATTCTTACAATCCTTGCTTAAATTAGATTTTCTCGCAGCTAAAAAAAATTGTGTTTTGTTCTTTAATAGGTGTATAATTGAGTGATTGTTAAGAGGTAAATGGAGTCCAAGAATCATGTCTGGATGTCTATTGTAAATAGTCATGTAATTCCCGCTGCTGCCCTCACTGATTAGGCTGGTAAGAGGGCATATGAGAATCATGCAAGGAAAAGAATGCTATTCTTTGTAGATTATCTAACACAGATTTTGTCAAAGTAATGCAATACCAAACTACACTTGATATGTAAATACATAAATCACTAAAGAAAAATACACAATATAACAAAATAAATATTATAAACTAAAATGTAAAAAACAAAATACATATTAATATAAATAAATACTTCTAAAGTTATTTTCTATACTCTCAGATATGTAAACAATTGAATATAATATTCTATATGTATATTTCTATAATTATCATTTCCAGCTGTATCCATATCGGGGAATCTTGAAAATTTGCTGATATGTAAACAATTGAATATATTGTATTTCTATAATTGTCATTTCTAGCTGTATCTAAATCAGGGGGTCTTAAAAAACTTGTTGATACTGTATCTGTTTCCATTCAACTATGGTCCAAAATTTAAGACACATTTGGCTTTAAGCACATATATATCTCCTCATTTATAATCAACTTAATTTTTGATATGAAAAGATACTTCAAAAACATGCAAGCACATTGTTAAGTATATTGTCTACACCTTAAGAATGACCTTGAACTTTGGTGTCATAACAAATCACTTCTAGAAATGTGCTACACATATACAGATAAAACAATAGCCTCTTTGGTTAACCTTTTCATGCTCAAATCCAAAGCCTGAACTAAATTAAAGGATAACTCAAGTCTTTTTTACTGTGTATTCACTAGAGTTGATTGGTTCTTCAATGTCATTAATGTGAATTTTTATTATGAATAATTACGCTGCAGTATAAGATTTACAGCTTACCTGTACCATTTCACTTACAAAGCTCAAACCACCTGGTCCAATAATAGACCCACCAAGTAAGTACCCCGAATAACCTGTCAAGATTTTCAAAGCTTGGTCAAAACAAGAAAAACTAGTTGCTCATAGGAAGGGAAAATATGAAAACGAGAATTTGAATGCAAGAGAGAATTGTAAAAATTGGTAGAAAGTGTGTATAATGAGGTTTGAAATAGCATATTTATGAAACTCGCACTTGTAGCTATTTCAAAAATGCAAAAATGCAATCAAATTAGCATTTGATCATTTCAAACCACTTCAGCACTTGTAGATAGTACCGATTGCATTAGAATCTAGGTAGATAAAAATCTTCAAAAAGTTTAAGAATTGATTAAAAACAAACACTGATCGAGGTTGATTCCATATAGTATCTTGACAATGAATTTTTTAGGCTAAGGAATCAGTTAAATCAATCCTAAAATATGCTAAGAAAATAAAGTAGAAACTAAAAAGTAGACAATTTCCTAAGTCTACAATACAGTAAAATGTTAACACATTACTAAAGAGGGGTAGATGGTAACACATGAACTCATGGGCTTGCATGCAAAGGCCAACTTCGTGATTGGAAAACCTTTTAGTGAGAGTGGTGACAATTTCTTAAATTCGTGCATAGTAGTCTTCAAAATCTAAATGGATATATCATCAAAGTTAAAGGGATCATCATCTAACACTTCCAAGAATTATGATTTTTTGGTTATTAAATGATTCCCTCAAGATTAAAATTTACTTAATCAAGGATAAGCAACTACCAATCAACTAGCTTGATGAAAGAACGATTTTAATATTCAAGAAAAATCATGTATGCAACAATGAGATAATTTCTACAAACATTTAGAACATGAATGATATGAATTCTATAATTCCTTTCAAAAATAAACACAGGGAGGAATTGATAGTAAAATTTCCCGAAAAATTATGGCTTCTTTCCAAATTCTACATCAGTGTCCTTTAGCAATAATCTATAATTCATCATTTGTATCTTCAAAAGTAAGAGCTCACTTGGAAACCATTTTTTGTTTTTGTGCAGGGTATGCCATATTCGTCCTTTTCCAAGGACAAAATTATGTTGCAAGTTTGATTTTGATATTTCCTTGGGAAAACTCAATGCTCAAACGTTGTTGTGCAATTACTATTTGTTTTCAGCTTCGCATGGCTGGGAACTTTCTTACTATACAAAATCATCTAACCTGCTATATATAGTATTGGTCTTTACAACAGGAAATTTCTAGCCATAGGACAAGACCACATTAAAATATCATTGGTTCAAAATGTTCAAAGACATCCTTCCAGTAGAGTTTTGAATCATAGATTAAATGCACAAAAGATTCCGCCCCTATAAAGTTTTTGTCCCCCCAATCTACTGTGTTACAACTCCCGATCAAATATTTGTGTCACCCTCAAGTGGTCAGCTAGATTAGGTGAATTCTGAGACAAACAGATAGTGTTTCAACAATCTAACAAGTGATATCTGCAAGCTTTCTAATGGTAGCTGCAATACTAGCAGCACAAAATACATATTTATGATGGATTACTGTATAAATATACTGCCTTTATTTTAATAAAATTTAAATTACAATTGCTTTCTCTCTTCTACACTTCTATACTGTTTTAGCCCCTAGGTTGCATATATCATTTGAGAAAATTATGTAAATATCTTCTGCAATTTAAGTATGTTCAATAGTGAATATATAAAAGGCCAGACATGAGAAATAAGATGTCAAACGAGTTCAAATTAGAAGATTTGAGGAATCCTCTATTGCATTTGTTTAAATACCACATTTTAAACAACTGCAGGGTTACATAAATCTTTGTTTGAATACACTGATATAAAACTCACCATCAAGTGGTCTTTATAGTCTCTAGCTCTTCATTCTACTAGGGTTAACAATGGCTTCTTTGAAAAGTATGCTTCCAAGTTGCCAACCACAAGGTCTGCCATTTCCTTGTTAGATAAAAAAAAGACTCGCATTTTCAAGCTCTAGTTTTTGGCATTGGGGAGAAAATCACCTGTAATCCATGTCCATGAACTGTTTGAGTTTTATGAGCTACTTTTGGTGGGGGTCTAATGGGGATGGCTGATGGTAAGTGGGTGCTAGATTTATGAAGATGTCTAATTCTACCGCAATGGAACAAAGATTGAATATGGTGTATAGATTGGATTTTTGGAAAAGATTGTAGAAGGTAAAGGAAAATGCGATCAGGTGCAGAAAGCCATATTTTGTAATCATTGCCTACATCTTCCCTGCATATGAAACAAAAAAAATGGAATCTTTCAAGTGGGGGTAGAATGGAGCCAAAACCAGGAAGGATAGAGGAATTTTGTGAGAGAAATATGTGAGTGTGCAGTTTAGGCAGTAAATGCAAAGAATTCAGGGAACGAGGAATGGAGCTTATTTTTTGATAGTCACGTCCCAGAACAATTGAAAACCACCTACAAAATGCCAAAATTTATGCGCGTAGCACAAGATAACACTCAACAAACCCACAAATCCAGCATTCATTCATTATGGCTATGGATCTGATGTGTTAGGGCCTAGTCAAGACAAAAAATCCACTACAAAAGTGTCGACAGAGCATGTTTTGTTAAAATGGGTCAAGAAAACTCGAACCATCACATAAAATGCAATACAGGCCATCCTTGCAAGAAAATATTCTCAAATCAGTGCCTTGGTGATTAAACAATGAATTTTGGGCATCACTCAATCAAATCCAACAACCACAGAGAGAAAGGAGGGCGTACATTTGTATGAAATAGGACAAAAAAGACAAAAACGTAGGGCACACCTGGTCTGTTGTTGAATGCTATCATTTGTCTAAGATCCTTATTGTTGTTGCTTGCCCAAGATACTAGACTCATGACTTGCATGCCCTTTTTGATTTTCTGAAAAGCCCCTTGTCTTTTTGATGTGGAAAACCCATGTTTGAAGCTTCATAAAAAGGAAAAATGCATTTCAAAATGCACGTCAAATATTCAGGGAGGGAAAATGAAAAAGAAGAGGGAAAAAAACAAGAGTTGTATGGTAGCGAAGTTCCCGTGAAAAAGTTCTAGAACAGTTATGATTTAATTGGTTGTGTTTGATAAGTTTTAGCAATAATGTTGATAAAATAAATAAATAATAGGTACATAAAAAGCAACTTCTCCTCTAATGACAAATAGTTCACATTTATAACTGTATTCTAGGATTACATCAACATGTAATATATGTATAATCTCATAATTGTCTGGACATAAGTTTCTTGAATATCTAGAATGGTACTAAGTAAGTAATTTGAAATATACATTACAAAAAAAGAAACATCTTAAAGTTAAAAAAATTTAGACGTGTTCTTTAAACATATCTTCATGTTTATTATGGCTTTCTTGATTTGTTGCATTTTATCCTTTGGGAGGTTCTAAGAAAATACCTCTATTCAAAAGCATGCACAACTTTGCTACAGTTGTTGTTGATGTTGGTGTGAGAGGAAACATCATCGACTAATTAGTATATTCTTTTAGCACTAGGATCTTGCAAAAGTGGAAGCAATAGTTTTAATTTGCTATATATTAACCATCTTTTACTTACAAACTTTTTTTGAAAAAGGCAATTAGAAGGTGCCATACCTCTATTGCATTTAAGTGAAGATCAATTAGTACTGCAAAGAAGAAATCAATGCAGGGTGTTAAATTACTTATTTGTGTGCAAGGAATGGTCCAGATTTCATACACCCTATGTACACTCTTGATTTGGGTCAATGTTTTTGGAAACTATTTTTTATCATACTAGGAAAACATGAATGAAAAAATTTAAGGTTTCAATGCTACATTATGGCAATCATGGACATATATAACTTACCATTTTGTTTCTAGTTTTGTGCAACAATGTGCACAACCTTGCTACTCTATTGAAGATCATTCCATCCATCCAAATTGTCATCATAATGAAAGAGTATAATGGTGAAATTATCTAACACAAAAGTCCAATTTTAACAATAAATAATTCAATTCAAAAAGAATCTTGATTCTTTGAAAATATGATAATAAAATTAACTTATTAGGAATAAAATTATGAACATTGTGAACAACACAATCGACATTTTCCTTCTGTTTAATTCCATTATTCATGGCTAGTAAATTCTAATGTTGATTCCCCACATCCTACCACATAAAATTTGGAACAAAACTTAGCAATTTTTGTATTTATCAATCTAGAAAATTGAACCCAAAAAGAATGCAATTGAATACAATTATACAACTCAAGAATTAAAAACAAGGGGCAAGTTAAGTGATCTAGAAAGGTAATTGGCACATGCGATTGTCAAAGAAGAAACACAGTAAGGAATTTTTATTAATTGATGTACAAATTTAATCCTACCTGCCAACTATTTCATCCCATTCAAGAGCAGTGAAACTAATAACAAGTTCAAGAACCTGGAACTCTTTTTTTAAGGGATTAAACAATGCACCATGAAGCAAAACATAACTTTAGCAATTGGAAAATGTCATAGATAATTACCTCCAATGGAGAAAATTCCTGCATTGTTGATGAGAATATTTAAAGTACCTTGTTGAGCATTCCATGCTAATGAAAACTTTGTAACATAATGAAGGGAAAGGAGATCCAACTCCATCACCTGTACAAAGGTAGTTACTCAATAATATGAGTAAATCAGATAAGATGTCAATTTACATGAGACTTTGATAGCAAAAAAGACAAAATCTTGTGAAAGGTAAGAACTCACAATGAGAGGAACAAAGAGAAATTCAAAAACACCAATAAATTGTTGATAATTGATGGAAAACATCAGTAAAATATATTGCTTGGGTAGGATGAGAGAAGAAAAGCCATGACAAAAATTCCAACAAAGAATCAACCAAGTCAAAATTAATGAACACCTACAATCGAGTGAGAATGGGGAACATCATGTTTGCAAAGAAAACATGAATAGAAATTAATGACCTTCAAATAATATCATCATAAGAGAAGGTAGAAATGTTCTTTGGATACTAGTGACTAATGTTGATGAGTAGGAAACAAATGTTATACAATATGATGTCAATGAAAATGTAAGGTTGCAAGTTATTCTTCAAATTTGTTATTATAGAAGCCTAAGTTGATTAAATTTCCCATGCATTTCACCTTTCAACTTTAAAATTAAAAAGATTCTGGTGCAAAATTAGATACATGCAAGAAAATTAAGTACTTTAGCACAAAATTAACATACATACAATGCCTAACTAGTTGCAATTTTGCTTCCAATGAAATACAAGATAATGTACCGTAATGGGCTCTAGCATGAGTATCGCTAATACATTTCATCAAAAACTGGAGGTTTAGTGAAAATCCAAATTGCTAAAGGAAGGTGAAAAAAATCAAAACACAGTAAATCATTCATAACCTAATTTCAACACAACATTCATGATTCTAGCAACATCAAGTATTGAACTTCTTGGAAACAATGAAACGTTACTATTCTATGGCCACTACAATAATGAAAAAGGAAAAAAAATGGGTGAATAACCACAACATCTACTGATAGGATTTTTATATTAAATCTTATACAATATTTCTTTGTTTTCTTTGGAGGGAAGGAAATCCACAAGTGTCGACGATGATTAATCTATTCTCCATATAAGCTTCACTTATAGTATTAGAAACCTTAGAGACCATCATGATCAGACTCAATGTGGCAATCAACACATTCCAAAAACTGAATAACAAGATGATATCAAATTAAGTTTTCAGGATAGGTTGCACTTGGACAGGCTTGACCCTACACCCCATCAATTTTAGGAAATAGGGTTCAAAATGCATTCCAAGAAAATAAAAATGGTCATTGGAGAATATGTCTTTTTTAATTTTAACTATGACTCGTCAATTCACAATAAATAATTTAATTTACACGATACAACATGTAACTCGTGATTATCTGGTTTTTCATAATTTTGTTGGGATGGCTAAAGTTAATGTTTCATTGTTTGCATGCAAGGACAGTAGGGCAGTCGTTAGAAACTATGAGGTAAAAGAATTATTTTTCTCCACTTTTTTTTATTTTGAAGCAGACACCATGGCACAAGTTTGGACAAAAACCCTCGGATTAAAAAATTTGGATGTGTCGCTCAGCAATTTTTTCTATTTCAAGGCAGACACCTTAAGAGAAGTTTTGGAAAAACCCCTTGGACTAGAAAATCTGGATGTATCCCTCAGTAGTCAGAACATCCCCATGATATGCCCTGATCACCACATTTGACAAACATTTCCCAACCATTCTGGGTCATTCCCTCGATTTTGGAATTCTCAATTTCTTATTTTAGCTCAGTCCAACATGTTGACAAAATCATAAAAAAATCTAAAGTCTTTGATGTGTATGGTCTTGAAGGACTTAATTTGGGCTGCCCCTAAACCCCACTAGTAACTCTACCCCCAGATACCTACTCCAGTTTTAAAAAACAAAAAATTAATTTTTTTTTTGGCCCATGCTTCCCACAAATGAAACTTGTGAAAACACTAGTACAGATTTGTAATTCACATATGGTTACTTTCTGTTGGTTAATTATTTCCACTTAGTAGAACAAAACTTAAACCATGGTAACACTAGAAAGTTTAGATTAGGGTTAAGGCTAGGACATTTAATTTATTTTTTTATGTTTTACTGAGAATAGAATTGTTTTAGAATTAAGATTTTAAATTTTGTGCTCCATGATAATAGTAGTTACTTTTTTAGGATTAGCATTTTATGTTTTACAAAAAACCTCTCAAATGAAAGTAAAACAAAATTTTCTAAAAAAAACACTCTTCTTTTAAGATTGGATTTTTTCTATGCACTATATTTGACATGAAAATACAAAATCAATATTTTCACTATGTTTACAACTAGCATAGATATCTCAATACATTTATCTAAAAGATACCAAGTGTGCCATAGAAAATTGGACCCTCTTGAGAAAAGAGACAATTTCACGCATAATTGGACCCACTTTTGAGTCCCTTTACATCATTTAATCTTCAAAACAACATTTATAGGCCCCTTAGACCCATTAATTTTGATCTAGAGGCCCGTTTTACTTGAGAAATCATATAAAACCCAACAAACAACATTTAATTATCTCATACCCCAAAATCCCACCTTCAAACAACAGTAGTGGGACCCATTCGCCACCTTGGGCGAATGAGTCCCCTCTGGTGGGACCCATTCACCAAGGGTGGCGAATGAGTCCCCTTGGAGGGAAAATTCAAATTTAAGTGGGAATTTAATCAAGTTAACTTTAATTTTCGGTGAATGCCAGCCTCTTAGATCTAATTAACAGGAAAATAATGTGTTGTTGTGTAATGCCCTCCCAAACCTTCATGAGATAAACACAACCATATGTCTAATTTTAAGGAAAAGATTAACAACATTGAGAGGAAAATTACTCACATTATTTCTCAGACAAGTTGTTTTACTGATAAGTATAAGATAGGAGTGGAGGAACCTCGCTTGCTTCTTTTGTATATAAAATTATTTGTTTAGTTAGAAATTTTTGACCATTAACTTAATGCTTATATTTCGTGAGGGAAAGAAAAGTACTCCAAGAAAACAATTTTTACTAAGTACAAGGAAAACAAAAGATTAACACATGTTCAAATTATATAAATCTCAGCACAAGGATATTGCTAGAGATCAAAATGAATTGTTCATTACAGATTTTGGAGTCAAATATAATACATTTCCAATTTTATACTATTTGCATTCCAAAACTTATACATATATATAACTAAAGTTATTCTCTTGGAAACGTTATAACTTATATGTTAGCAATCGAAAGCTATAACCTGAAGGTAACATGATTACATTCATGGTGAATTAGCTGAGCAAAGTAGCCTACTTGACTATACTAATTCGTGTCATATTTTTAAACAAAAAATGAAAGCCATAGAGCTACTACTTTTTTTTCTACCCAAAATGGAAATACACAATGCAAACTAAACTTGGAGACATGCAACTTTTCTTGGAGACATGCAACTTTTCTTTCTATTAAATAAGTTGGGAATGGAAATACATTTAAACATAAAAAACTCATAAACTAAACTCAAAATACAGACTACTAACTTTTGGGAGCTTCATGAGCTGCTCAACTAGACACACAACAAACTTCAAGAGCTGCTAGGAGCTCAATTGATAGGAGCTACATAGAGCTCTTCAGGAGAAATCTTTGCTCACACACAAACAAACAGCTACTATTGTTTAGGAGCTTTCAAAAGCTCATACAAAAAATTCTCTGTCTACAGACTACTACTGCACAGAAAAATTCTTCTAGTCTCTAGTTCTAAGTCTTCTCAAACTAACTCTTCTCTCCTCACAGAATGAACTGCCTTCATTCCTTTTGTCTTTTAACTCATTCCCTCTCAATTTTGAAATTATCTACTAGCATTGAATTGGAATTCAAAAATTCCTAACTTCATTAACTTCTTTTGCAGTCTTTAGGTTCACGTCAGGAGCAAGTGGGGAAGGCAATCCCCAAAACAATCTTTCAGCTACAGGCATCAAATGCCCCTGATAGGGAGGTGCCAACAGTAAGAGGCTCGGGAGCATTTAATTTTCCAACACTCCCCCTTGATCTTGAGCTGACAAAACAGGATCAATCCAGATCCAAATCAACAATGTCCAATCTAGTTCTCAAGTGCTCAAAACTGTCCTTGCTTAAGGGCTTGGTGAATATGTATACTAGCTGCTACTCAGACCTACAAAATTCCATTTTAATTTCACCATTCTCAACCAATTCTCTGATAAAATGATATTTGATTTCAATGTGCTTGCTTCTTGCATGAAACACAGGATTTTTTCGTCAAAGCTATCGATGAAACATTGTCACAAAAAATTACTGTTCCATCTTCTTCTCAGCCAAATAGCTTGGCATGTTGTTGCATTTTTTGAAATATACTCAACCTCTGCTATTGATAGGGAAATGATGGGTTGTTTCTTGGAAGCCCATGAAATAAATCTCGAACCCAAATGAAACACATAGCCTGATGTGCTCTTCCTATCATCCAAATTTCTTGTCCAATCACTATCTGTGTATCCAACCAGCCCAAACTCATTTGTTGTTGTGTACAAAATGCCATATCCTTCGGTTCCATTCACATATC
The DNA here is from genome assembly GCA_007258455.2 of Sequoia sempervirens. Classification (NCBI taxonomy): domain Eukaryota; kingdom Viridiplantae; phylum Streptophyta; class Pinopsida; order Cupressales; family Cupressaceae; genus Sequoia; species Sequoia sempervirens. Next base: position 34,771 of record VDFB02393074.1, on the reverse strand, counting down.
TCAGGATTCTTTTATCTGTTTGCCAATGGGTGTCCTGTGGAGTCTCCATAAACCTGGAAATAAGACTCACACTATGCATTATATCAAGTCTAGTTGTTGTTAAATACATTAAGCTTCCAACCAAACTCTTAAACATGGTAAGATCCACATTGTTGCTGCAATCTTCCTTGCTCAACTTTAGACCTATGGCTATTGGTGTTGGGGTAGGCTTGCTTTCAAGCATTCTAAATCTCTTCGAGATCTCATTTGCATATTTTTCTTGAGAGATAAATATATCATCATGCATTTTTTTTACTTCTATGCCTAGAAAATATCTCAAGAGACCTAAGTATATAATTTCAAACTCTCTTTTAATGGCCTCTTTTAAATCAGCAATGAGAAAATCATCAACCCCAGTGAAAACTAAACCATCAACACACAAGACAACAATCAAAACCTTACCATTTGTTGCCTTGATATAAAGAGTGGGCTCACCATCACTTTTGCTAAAGCCATTGCTCATCAAATATGAGTCAATTATGTTATAAAATGCTCGTGGAGCTTGCTTCAGCCCATAAAGAGCTTTCTTTAGCCTATACACTTTGTGTTCTTGTCCTGAAACTTCATATTCGAATGGCTGCTCCACATAAACCTCTTCTTTTGAATACTCCATTTAGGAAGGCAGACTTCACATCCATTTGAAATACCTTCCACATGTGCTAGGCTGCGATTGCTATGACTACCCGCACGGTCTCCATCCTTGCAACAAGGGAAAATGTCTCATTATAATCTCTCCCAAACTACTATTTATACCCCTTTACAACTAATCTTGCCTTATGTCGGTCTATCCTTCCTTCGACATTGCACTTGGTCTTGTAGACCCATTTCACACCAATAACTTGCTTGTTGGGAGGCAAATCCGTTAACTCCCATGTGGTGTTCCTCTTTATTGCATCTATCTCCTCATCCATGGCCTCACACCATTTTTCCTCATTCACAACTTCTTCAAAATAAACTAGCTCACCATGAGAAAATAATGCAAAATTCACACTCTCATCAAATTCTTCATCATATCTTTCATTCTAGTAGATTGCCCTTAGACTCTTGGTCTTCTTTGGCATTAGGGAGGTGAGAGGTGGTTTTGAACTTTCACTACTACTACTACTACTATGCTGAGCAGGCAGGTTTGGGATCTATCAGGAGCTTTCATAAGCTCTACCGGTGATTTTAGGAGCTCTTCCGAAACTTTCAAGAGCTCTCAGGAGCTCTTCAGGAGCCAATCTTCTAGAGCTTTTAGGAGCTAATCTTTTGGCTGTCTCTGGTTGCTTTCCTTTCTGTCTACTCACTTTAGGAGCTTTCAAGAGTTCTTTAGGAGCTTGACTAGTACCTTTAGGAGCCAGTCCTCTGGCTGACTGTGACAGTCTGACTGGCTATCTTGCTAACTATCTTCCAACTTCAGGAGCTGTCGGGAGCTTTTAGGAGCTCTCAGGAGCTCAACCAACACTTTTAGGAGCCTCTGTTGACTCATCTTGCGGAACTTCATGTTCTATTTTTGCTTCTTCAAGAGCTATCAGGAGTGGTTCTGAGCTATCAGAATCTACCACTCCATCCCATGACTTGTCTTCTAGGAACTCCACGTCCCTACTAATGACTATCTTTTTGGTGATTGGATTGTATAGCTAACAGGCCTTGGACTCTTCACTATAGCCCATGAAAATGCATTTTTCACCCTTGTCATCCTATTTCTACCTCTTTTCCTTAGGAACGTGTACATATGCTACACACCCGAATAGTCTCAAGTGCTCAACTGTCCACTTGCATCTTGTCCATGCCTCTTGAGGTATATTGTTACATACCGCCTTTGTTGGACTTTTATTAATCAGATAAATAGTTGTTACTACAACCTCTCCCCAATATTCAGTCAGGAGTCCTTTTTCTTTCATCATGCTCCTTGCCATCTCCACAATGGTTCTATTCTTTCTCTCAACCACTCCATTTTGTTGCGGAGTATATGACTGGTTGTTAGCTCCTTCTTGATGCCATTTTTCTTGCAAAAATTCACAAACTTGAGTTAAAGGTATACTCTCCTCCATGATCTGACATTAGGACCTTCATAAAATGTCTACTCTCCTTTTCAGCCTACGCCTTAAACAACAAAAACTTATCAAAATCTTCAGATTTATGTTGCAAAAACAAACCCATGTCTTACGGCTATAATCATCAATGAAGGTCATAAAAAAATATGCTCTTACCAATAGAAATGATTTGCATAGGGCCTACCAAATCCATGTGCACTAGCTCCAATGGTGCTCTTTCCCTTGTAGAGTTGCCCAATTGAAAGGGCTGCCTGTGTTGCTTGCCCAAAATGCAAGCCTCACATCTAACAATAGGCTCTACTATCCTTGGAAAACCATCAATCATTTTATTCTTGGACAAAAGACTCAACCCGGCATAGTCTAAATGTCCATACCTAAGATGCCATAGCTTGGAGGGGTCTTGAATGGTGCTCTTGAGAACTACATGATGTATTGTCGTACATTCTCCATTCTTGAGAGGTGCAACAACATATTGAGATGAGAAACAAGTCTCAATCTTCAATGGAAACATCCAATTCTTTGTCATTTGGACTACTACAAACACCTTCATCCTCTCATTCTTGTCATAAATAATGCATTGACCCTTCTCCATCAGCACTCTGTATCCATTTTGGATCAACTGACCAACACTCATGAGGTTATGCTTTAACCCAGGAGCAAGAAATACATTATGTATCTCCTTCTCACCCTGCTTGTTGCAGATCATAATAGATCCTCTTTCGACAACAGGAACTACACCATTGTTCCCCATTCTTATTTCAGACTTTACATTTTTATCAATGAAAGAAAAAATGCTTTCATTACCACTCATGTGGTTGTTGCAACCGCTGTCCAAATACCAGACTTTAGGGAAACCTTCTTCACCAATGTTGCACATGATGAAGGTTGTGGATTGGTTTCCTTCAGCCACATTTGAATTAGCCACATTTGCACTTTGTTTTGACTGATCTCTTTGCTTGGTCTAGCATTCACTCGCATAATGCTCGAACTTATGACAGTAGTAGCATTCTACATTTCTCTTGTCATTCTTTAGATTCGAACTATTGTTCTTCTTGCCTCTTTGGGAGATGGTCTAAGAGCAGCTTGCTCCCTCTTGGTTGTTTGCTCACGCCAAGCTTTCTTCTCCAACATTACCATGTCCAGATCTCCCTCTACCACGTCTGGAGCTATTTCTACCTCTCCTTCTTGCTCTTGCATTCGACTGAGCTTTAAAAGCTTTCTCTTGGGAGGAACTTGCAGACCTATTTAAGCGTTGCTCATGGGTTTGCAGAGAACCCATCAGCTCATCAAAAAACAACGTTGCGAGATCTTTTGCCTCTTCAATGGAAATTACCACTGCATCAAAATTTATGGGTAGGCTCCTAAGGACTTTCTCCACAATCATCTAATCATCAATGATCTCAACATTCACTCTCAACTAGTTTATCAAACCGGAGAGTCTTGTGTGGAAAACTGAGATGGACTCATTTTCCTTCATTTCAAGAACTTCTCAAACTCTCATTGAAGAATTTGGAGCTTAACCAATTTTACCTTGTCAATTCCTTTGTAGTAGGTTTGGAGGATTTCCCAAGATTCCTTTGCCTAGTTATTTGCTGCTATTCTAGGAAAAATGGCCTCTACCAAGGCTGCTTCTATCAAACTCAATGCCTTAGCATCTTTCCTCCTCAACTCTTTCAACTAGTTCTCCTAATTGTTTGTAAGCACAACATATGCTGCTTGGTCAGTTACATTAATGAAACCACTAATCACGAACTTCCACAAATCATTGGTGACCATAATGGTCTTCATCTTCTTCGCCCAAACATCATAGTTTTGTCCATTAAAGGACGGTGGCTACTGCCAGCTCTTTCCTTCATCTTCAACCATGTCTCCAACACAGAAAAAATCAATACTCAGAAAAAATAATGCCCTAACTCACAAGGAAATGGGGCCTATGGCTCTGATAGCATGTTAGATTTTTAAATAAAAAACGAAAGCCACAGAGCTGCTGCTCTATTTTCCAGCCAAACTGGAAATACACAATGCAGAATAAACTTGGAGACATGCAACTTTGCTTTCTATTAAATAAGCTGGGAATGAAAATAAATTTAAACATAAAAATCTCAAAAGTTAAACTCAGACTACAGACTACTAACTTCTGGGAGCTTCACAAGCTGCTTAACCAAACACACAACAAACTTCAGGAGCTGTTAGGAGCTCAATTGATAGGAGCTACACACAACTCTTCATGAGCAATCTCTGCTCACACACAAAAAAAATAGTTGGTATTGTTGAAGAGATTTCAGAAGCTCATACAAAACATTATCTGTCTACAGACTGCTATTGCACAAAAAAATTCTTCCACTCTAACTGACTCTTCTCAAATTGACTCTTCTCCCCTGACAAAATGGACTGCCTTCATTATTTTTCTCTTTTAACTTATTCCTTCTCAATTTTGAAATTACCTACTATCATTGAATTGGAATTCAAAAATTCCTAACTTCATTAACTTCTTTTGCATTCTTCAGGTGCACGTTAGGAGCAAGTGGGAAAGGCAATCACCAAAACAATCTTTCAGATGCAAGCATCGAATGCCCCTCACAGGTAGGTGCCAATGGGAAGAGGCTCAGGAGCATTTAATTTTCCAACAATTCAACCTAAGAGAATAGAGCAAATCATAAGCATGATTGTTAAGTTAACAAACACTTGCACTGTGGTATAAGTGTGCCAATTATAAAGACCTTGCACCATGAAGAAACTGATATCATGAAGGAACAACACCTGAACTCTCAGATTTGTTATTAAAAGAAATAATTGAATCTAATTTTAAGTTTATAAGCAGTGGTTCAAGTTCAGAAACAGTCCATAATTTTAGTAATGATTATTCCAAACACGCCTAACAGATTTTGCATGGGACAACAAGTTCCATTTCAGATGCATAATTAATATATTGTAATAGCTAATCCATAATCTTATACACCTAAACATTTGGTGGCCTCCATAGATTGAGTTATAAGGAGATGATACATAACTGAAGTCATAACTCAATACAATAAAAGATATCCATTAAAGATTGTGTTTGCTAAAGCTATTTCCACAAATCGATTGAACATTACTTGCTCGCAATGTGTATTTTGAAATGAACATTCTGATTAAAACTTCTATCTTGATATGCCTATGGACCGCAAAGTAACCTGAATCAAATTTAATTATGATGGTGTCGACTGGACGAGACGTATGAGTGATATTTCTAAAATAAAGCAAGACTCTTGGTATCCCCAAAGATTGCAACAATACCATGACCAACTAAATGTAAACAAAATTGAAATATTGCTTGAACGGTGAAAACTATACGCCTGAACTTTAGCATTTATTTTTAGTCATTTCCAGAAGTGGTTACCGTTTACACCAAGAAAAAGGAAAAATGACAGAGTAAGCATATGATTTACATCAATAACTAAAGAGCAGAGAAATTAAAAGGGCGCAGTGGCTTAGGAAGGAAAATAAATAAACGAAGCAACTTACTTAAAATAAAACAACACTATTATGAGCTGGGCCAGAAGAGGATGGGATTCAGTAGATATTTTCTACCTTAGAATGAATGGAAAGCTAACAGTAAGCCCAAAGTTACGATGGATTAAATATCAATTCATTGAAAGCGCAGATCTTATTCTTCAGTGGGATACACATGACACAAACAAGATCAAGAAGAAGATTTATTACTATTACTGTGCAATTGCAAGTCTGTGGCTGATTTTAACTAATGTTGACCCAAAGCATTGGAATAAATATGCATACAACTTTGGAAAATGAAATGAATGGAATAGATAAATTTCTAACATGTTTTGTAGAGAGAAATAGTGAAACACGGAGAGTCCAAATAAACCAAATCAATAATTCATTTGTTTAGAAACTGTTATCTGAGCACCATAAAAATTATTACATAAAAGAGAATCCCAAATTTATCCTGAAACATTTGTTTCATTTTCATTCATAATAGCCTCATAATACAAAAGGGGAATTCACATGATAAACAAAAAGTTGTTCCTTGTTTTCCTTCTATCATCAACATGATCCCTTCTTCAATCTGCAGTTAAATAATTTCAAAACATTTAAATAGCATTACACAAAGTTATTTTCTGACGTATTTCCCCAATTCCAATTTGCTTTCTTGACCTGCAAACACAGATTAGAGAAACCTAACCCTGCTCACCTCCCATCCGTAGGACATAAGTGTCCACCCCCGAGCCAGAGACAAATTCCATACACACAGAACAAAAGATAACTGATAATTTTACAAGGACGCACTTAATGCAGATACAAAGAAAGATTTCATTTTACACACAAACAAACTCACTAAGAACCCACACCCAAGGCTCTTCAAAGGGGGAGAAGTGGTATTCCCTTCCCTCTTGGGGAAACACAATTAACAACTCCTTCAGTTCTATATTCATTTACAACAACACTTCACAATTGCAAAACATAAATCATATGTCCTTCCCAGCCAACCATACTCCTTCCATCTTTACACCCAAAACCCCCATTTCACAACTCCACCATTTTTATATTTCCAAAATATGTATCACATCCCCAAGAGAGGCTTTGTGCCCTCCTCAACCCCACATGACGGAGGCTCTCAGCCCATAGGCGAGATCAAGTCCTTAATCACACACACAAATCCATAACACCAACCAGACAACAATCAATGTAAAACACAAAAAAAAATGTAGCTTTAATATTCCAATCATTCACAAGACTACCAAGATTCTTAATAGAAAAAAAAATCCTACCTCGACTACCCACATTAGGATCAGCCCAATCTAAGAAAGCCTTCTAAATTTTTCTCCTATCCCACTTTTCCCGAATCGAACCAGAGGAAACAACAAATTTTTGAAAAGAAAAGGCCAGGAATGGGAGAGCTCAGCACTCCCATCCATAAATTAACTTCCCCAACTCTTCCACTTCTAGTTGAAATGAAAGAGTTTATAAATTAAAATTAAAACATATTCATCAATAAGAAAATAAAAAAATCAAATAACTTCCAACATCCAATCCCTTTCCTTGCTCGCAGAATTTAAATAAATCAATAAAATAACTCAAATAATATCCCAAACATATGGACTTTGGCCCCTCTATTAAGGACCTAGGCTTGCACCACTCAATAAAAGCATTAGTACCTTTTTGGGAATAAAAATCGAGATACAATATATATAATCATGAATTTTTTTCATAGCGTCATTAAATCCACCAGATATAAATTTAAAACCATCTACTATTGCAAAATTAAACATTTATCTAAACTTTTACATATTCAATACCATATCAACTTAAATGAGCATAATGTGATATCCAAAAAGGCATGTTATCAAAAATATATCACATCATCCACAACCAATAAATATCTAGATATACTTATTTAATGTATAAGTCCACAAATTAAAAATAGCAATATCCATGTCTCAACTTCACAACACATAAACCAAAACTCCAAACCAAAAATCTCAAGCATAGTACTAGCCTAGTCCTACATGTTGCTTATAAATATTCATTTTAAGTCATTTCACACATCTTTTTATCATCTTTTCTTATCTTTTTTTCATTCCTCAAGAGCAATTCATAAAGTCAAGTCTTCTACAACAAGTTTCATTAGCAAAGTTGAAGTTTTAGGCCAGCAAACAAGGGTTTTTGTAGGTCTTGAAGCTCACTTCTCTTACCAAGATCCAACATTGTAAAGGGTTGATGATGGATGCCTATGGTGAATCATGAATAAATTTAGGGTGAAGAGGTGCAACTAGCCACTAAATCACACCTAAGGACTTGGTTTTCTATTGATTCCATCTTCCATTTCTTTCATTTCTCCAATGCAAAAATATGAGTTCAAAGCCTCAACATTCTATACAACAAACTGAGTTGAAAAAAGAAAACAAAACTGCCCCTTCCCCTGTTCCCGAACAACTCCAAAAAAATCCCCCTTGTTTTCCCAATTTACATATTTATAAAATTTTCCCAATGAGTCTTTTCGGTTTCCAGCAACCGCTTCTTGGAAAGCAATGAAAATCTTTTTTTTTCTTCTTTTTGTAACCAATTCTTGAAATAGTGGTAAATAAAAGAAGCTTTTTATTCGTAACTTTCCCTTTACCATAAAGAAACTCTTCTTTTCACCTTTAAGAGTAACCTCTTATTATGCAAGAATAAGAGACTCGATCAAATCCAACTGTCAAGAGATAAAATAAGCACCTTCCTATCATAAGCAATGTAAGTTTGAGACTTTAAGAAAGAACACTGTCCTTAAGATGCCTTAGAAATACTAAGTTCACCCCTTGTAGTTTGGGCCAAGTTTAGAGAGTCCTTCGTCAACACAATATCCAGTAAATTATTCAGTCAATATAAACATCCACTGTAATATGCTCAAAGCCAGCCTCAGATCCTCGAGATGAACAACATGAAGTCAAGTAACAATTTCAAGTCTGGGATTAATCAATCATTACCAATTTGAAATATAGTTTCATTTCTAGCCCGAATGCTATCAATGGCCACTGCAAACTTCTGTTTATGATATCTTATACCACACACTACACAATAGAATCTGCAATGTTGTCACTAGGACTAAAATCCATGTTCCTGGTGCCTTCTTTGTTCTAATTTCACATTGTTGATGATCTCTTCCCCCTTCCTATGTAGTTTCGCAGCTTCAACTTCCAAATGCCTTTGTTCACTTGATATCGACTTGACATCATCATCTAATTGTCTAATATGTACTTCACATGCTCTCCTTTTACTAATAAATCTAGGGTGAAGAGGTGCAACTAGCCACTAAATCACACCTAAGGACTTGGTTTTCTATTGATTCCATCTTCCATTTTCACTCTATCTTCAGATTGAGGTTTGCATCTTTTTTTTTATCATTATCATGTCATTTTATTCCTATTTTTCATGTGTTGTAAGGTTTCTAGGGTTGAGATCTTGCATCATATAAATCATTCTTGCATGTCTTATTCTAAATCAATAGAATAGAGTTTTTGTTATGATTTAGAATTTCCTAGTATTTAACACATCTAAGGCTAGGGTTTATGCAAATTTTTCTCCATTTAAGGTTTAATTACCCAACTAGGGGTTTGACTAAGGAAAACCCCCATTAGAAAAACAATTTTAAGTTGTTTTGCAGGAATTTTTTGAGATCCAAAATCCAGTTTCTATCATAAATTGTTGTACAGGTGTTACGGTGTAGAACAAAACATTGAAATTGTAAAAATATGAAAGTGGATTGATTTGCCATGCATGGCGAATGAGTCCCTCCTGAGGTAGATATTTGAGTCATATGTAGATCTAGGTCCCTAACTATCAAAAAATAAGTTGTGTAGAAAAGTCTTGATCTGGGACTGATTCGCCCAAGGTGGCGAATGAGTCCCAGTCAGCTCAAGTTTAAGTTTCATCAATTTTCCAAATTGTTTTCTAGTCTTCCCTAGTTTTCTAGGTGCAGCCATTCTAAGAAACAACCTTCTATTTAGTTTAATTTGCATTTTTGTTTATTCTTTAAAGCTTCTTTGCAAACAACACTGTGTTTTCAAACATAGCATAGATCTTAGTCTTGCATCCATATTCAGTCATTTAAATCATTTAATTTCATTTAGTTTACTTCATTTATCCTAGACAATATTCCACATTACCTAATTTGAATGAACCCTATAGCATTTTTGGCCTAACTCTCTCCTTTTAGGTGAAAAACCCTAGAAGAGTTAGGGAAGTCCTATGAGCCAAAAATTGATGGTTCACCAAGAGATACCAACCTTGAGGCACCTATATATTAGATCTCTGACATAGGCTAGAGAGGCATCTTGTGATTGGTATCTATCAACATGTTTTAGATAGATGTATTTATGATATCTATGTTAGTTTATTAAGTTATACATAGATATATATAAAATTGGTTGTAATGAATGTTGGACATGTAAAAGAGCATCAACTTTACATAAAACGGATTTTTCTATCCTTTCACTCCATTACAACTCCCCCTTGCTGCAATTGCAGTTACACCTGTCGACAAAAACATTATTATCATTTTTTAGTTGCTTAAGTTTTTCCAAGCGTTTCCTATTTTAAATTTGGATAATTGGATTCCATTTACACTTTTTCCAAATCATGTCAATGCCAAATAAATGGAATGATATCATGATAATGTGTTGTAAATATTCCTAATCTTAAACTCCTTAGAAAGCTACTAACCTGCTTTGCAAAAAGAGTAAGACTCTAATGCAAGCATATTCAGTATGCTAATTTCCCTTTGAATCCTTTACCCATGACTTGGAATTTCCTGCCCAATCTCCACCTTAACTCTTCTCTCCCCATATTTGCTTTCCTTCACAAGCTTCAAGCCACATGTTAACAATCATTTCTCAAAATTGTCATATGAGGAAACCTTAATTCCTTAAATGAGTGAGAGCATTGTTTCATGTGCTTGATTGTACATAAAACACCCTACCCTTGTAGCACCCAGACTCTTCTAGGAAGCATCATTAATGACATATATATCTTGCTAGTTCATCATTTCCCTAAGAATTAAACATCTTGGAGTTTTAATTTGGGCTTTACTCTGAAAAAAAAAGACCATCCTAATCCTATTAACCCTCCATAGCTACTCAACATATAAATAACACACAGGGCCCTCTCTTTCATGGTGACCAAAAATAATTTTTTTGCACACAAAAATACAAGCTCTCCTGGTAGCTACTCTAGGTGATAGATTACTCTATTGAAAATCATCTTATTATATCTATCACAAACCTTAAAAACATCTTTGGTAGGTCACCAGGCCTGAAATCAAAATTTGAATTCCTCTTCAAGTCTATATGTATAACTATCCCAATTTATTAAAAACTTCTAATCTACTCATAGAGAGAGAGATATTCAACTCAAAGAGAAATCTTCTTTGTAACAACTTTGTGTTTTTTTTTTTAATTTCTCAATAGTGTAGGGTGTGTTGTTTGGCCTAGTTGGTTTATTTCCTTAAGTCCTAATCATCCTTTGTAAAAGCTTTGGCTATAGTGTTTTAGTTGTTTTTTTGTTGAAGGCTTTGGATTCCTTGCTTTCTTGTTGTATCTCTACATTTATGTTCTTTTAGGGATGGAGCCCCTAGAAAAAAGAATTTACTATCACTAGAAAAAGGATAGAAGTTGCCACCAAATAGAAAGTCTTCAAGAGGAAACACTCTGCAAAATTGTCATACAGGTGTCATGTGACAGAAATCTCATATGCATGGAAATGTTGAGATTTGACATATTAAAATTGTACGTATAAAAATATTCTCACCTTTCAACATCGAAAATCATGATTTTTTGGAGATAACAACCAGGCCTACTGAAAGGTCTAGATAATAAATAAAATTCAAGTGTTGTTGCAAGCAGCTAAACAATCATCAAAGTGAAACTGGATCAAATATTCCTCAAGAATATTGCACCAGTAACTTTTATTTTTTTGAGTCACAATGTAGAAAACTTGGTTGCCAATCAGCAACAAGTATGAATTATTAAAAAATATCAAAAAAACACATCTAAGTCATTAAAGAGGCATATTATATGTGTAATCAAATGACTGGCATTTTTAACATAAAAGAGGGGTAAAAAATTATTAAAACAAGAGAAAATTACAGAGCAAAGTCATTACATAGCCTTATCAAGCTCCACCAAATGGTCCAACTATTGAGACAAATTCGGGGGTAATTAACCCTGATCAACCAAATTCTAATCATGAATATGATCAAAAGCCCATTTAGCCAAACAATCAGCAACACTATTCCACTCCCTAGGAATATGAGTGAAAGTAACAAACTCAAGAGAAACACAAAGATTGAGAATTTGTTCAATAATCAAAGCCAGGTGCCAACTAACATCATCTAACCTCCCCCTGTTCAGTAAGTTCACCACAACCTGGGAATCAAATTCACATATAATCGTGCGCCACCCCAACTGACTATCATGCTCCACAGCTAGTAAAATTGCTTGAGCCTCCATAAGATTATTAGTATGAAGACCCTTATAAATAGAGAAAATAAATTGAACATCCCCAGAACTATCCCGACCAACACCACCAATTCCAGCATGACCAGGGTTTCCACGAGAAGAGTCATCCGTGTTAATTTTAGGATGCCTTGAGGAGGAGGAGACCATCTTCCCTCCCTATTCACCTTCAATGTTGGATGCCTACACCTGTTGCGCATGAGGGTATGTGCAGGATCATGATGGGCCAAAAAGTGGCAATATGATGGGTATGTGGCTGACGACTTTTTTTTAACCCAAAATTGATAAAATAAAAAGGGTTTTTAAAGGATATTCTCAGATTTCCACCAATATAAATTATGCTTTACTTTGAATTTAATAAGTAATTATTATTTATTTTCTATTCAAATTACGACTAAAGTCCTGATTGATAGACTAATTGAAAAACATCTATAGCTTTCAAACAATATCACATTTTTGAATCCAAAACATGCCACATTCTATGCTTCGCATACTATAGGATTAATAAAAGAAAAATTGAATTTCATGAAGTTTTGACCAAGTTAAGGTGGTCGGTTTTATTTTTATATATTTTAAAAGTTCTAATAAAAATTCATAATTAATTATTTACTTTGAAAACAAATAAAAAATATGCATCACATCGGGACATGAGTCCTCTACTTATATCTAAAATCTTATAAAAAATTATTATCATTTTATTGTGGTTAGGGTGGTCGACAAACACCTACTTCTTATTTTTTCCCTGAAATTTAAGTACTACTGCATTGAAATTTCAAAATTTCACCAAATAGATTTTCTTTTTTAAAACAAACCTAGTAGTGTAGAAACTACATTCAATTTTCTACAGATTCTATTCTTACATATTTTTGAAATGATATAGATAACTTATTCAAATTTTATGTCAAGTTGCCTAACTCTGATTTTTCTGATTTTTGCCACTTAAGGGCCTATTTTTTCCATGATGATCTTGCACATACCCATGAGCTGCTGTTGTGAAGGAGGAAGATGAAGGTGATTGAAATAACCAACATCAGAAGGAGCAATTGAATCAATCAGATAACACTTGGCCGTGATCGTTTCTCCCAAAGAACGCAAAATTTTCCACCATAAGCGAGGGGGCCCCATCATCGCCCAAGCAGCTTGAAGAAAGGAAGTTGAAACAGGGGCCCTACTCCCCCGGTCCACAAACTCAGTCAAAGAGGAAACATGCCTACATGGCATATTCCACACCTGCCACCAAAGATGCCAAATCTCCCAAGCATAGGAACATTGGAAGAAGAGATGAGAAGCACACTCCTCAGCCTTACGACACAACACTGCCAACTCTTGAATTGGGAAGTTTAAATAGGTTAAGGTTTCATTCATTGATGAACTGAACAGTAGCAAATATCCAATCTTATATGCACACTTAAAAAATTTCATTGAAAGTGCTACATACAACTCTTCACAGATAATTGTTTACAGAAGAAAACCTTCAAAGTGACCTATTTAAGTAAACCTTTTTCCCGAAGCTTTGCAAAAGCAAATGATGATTGCCAGCCAAGCTACAAATAACTACATAAATTGTTCTCTTAAGCAAAAAAAATGGGAAAGTCAGCTAGATGTCAATTTTTTTTGTTGATGAGCATTAACATAAGTAATCCCTAAAAATTCAACATGGTAACATTGGATAATTTGAAAATTTGAAGTAAAAAACATGAATTCATTTTCAATCACTCTTAGACTCAAACAAACAAAAAATAATATGCAAAAGGATTTAAAGCTGAAGGATAACCTACAGTAATGTCGGTCTTTCACTTATCACAAACATATAGGTCATGTAATAAGGTAACCGATTTTGAGGATAAAAAAACTCAACAAGTAACGACAGTGGAGTATGAAGTATGCATACAAAGAACTTTGGATAGACCTAAAATGAACAAATACTATAACTCCGACTTACATAACCTAACCAACAGATTCTTTTTATTGGAGCAGTGTATTGTTAGTTTTCTCTTCTTCATTTGAAGGATCTGTTCATTGATGTTAGGAGAGGCTTGAAGGAAGTACTCCAACTGGCCTGATTCATATTAACAGAGATTTGAAGTGGGTAATATGTTGCCTCGTAGTACTGAAATTATAAAAAGAAATGGAATTATTTTGTTGTTTCTCCTGAATCTGATTAATTTCAAGCCATAAATAAACTTTTATTAAAGCTTAAAATAAATGTCGTCTAATATTTATGAAAAATTAGCACCAAAATGGTATATGCCTCTTAGAAATCAATAGTTGGCCTTTTATTTTGGGCGAGGTTTGTTGGTGTAATACCCTGCCCCATTCTAATTATGAAATCCACAAAAGAAATCCGAATAATTCAGAATTTCTAACTGCCTTATATGTTTGGCTATCTATTGAGTACTGAATGTTCTTTCTACCTTATTTTCTTTTGTCTGTTGCATTTATTTTTAAACCTATAGTGAGCTTAACAGGTTGTAGATTAGAGACAAGAAATGTGCATCATTTTGGTATCAGAGCTTCCAAAAATGATGGAAGTAGAGAGTTTGTGGGGCAACCTTAGTTATTGAGAAAAATATGAAATATTGGAGAGGTACCTAACCTGCTCGAAGGGCATTCCATGGCCTTATTCTTTGGGTCAAAAGGATGGCTCCTAGCCCTTGTAGGAAGTTTGGTTTTCATGGATATTTGGATAAAACTAGCTCTGAACTAGGAGATTCAGAATTTAAAAAATGAGGGCTTCATGAAGCACCACCAAATAGGTTACTGAACAGTGTTAGAAATTGAATATCAGTTGTGTGTAACTGATCTGTTTCTGAGGGATAGGAAAAACAACTATCATCTACCTGTTTTTCTTTGATTAGAGAGCCCAAATAAGAGTCATTACTTATGATTCCTTTTTGGGCGGTAAATAGCAATGCATGTTTGTTAAATAAGATTAAAGTTAGAAAATTGGAACGGTGCTGTTATAATATAATTTAGACCATTTGTAACTGCTCTGTATTTTTAAGAATATTTATTCAGTGGTGAATATTCTTTCTGCCTTATCCGCTTAAAGAGAAAAATCCATTCTTTTTAACTCTGGTTCTATCTACTATGGGAATATTTTTTGCACTTCTTACCTCTGCAATTTACAAAATTGAGAAGTTTCCTCCTCCCACCTCATGCATTGACTTCAAGTACAGTGCCGTGTCTATCATAGATTATTTCCTGCAAAATAAATAACTCCTCAGAATTGAAAAAGAGCTAAACTGGTAAATAAAATTCTATAGTAAAAACTATTTTTGAACTACTTTATTAACCATATCAAAATTAGATTATTCCAACCAACCATTTGAAAAACGCTAGCAGAAAATTAATGAAAAGGCAAAAAAGACAACTTTCAGTTTTGGGAACAAACCCTCCGTAATTGATGTTGGTATGCCTCCCACAAAAAAATTCTTTGTTTTGGGGCCCTTGGAAGTTGTGTTGCCTCTTGGAATAGTTCTCTTAATCTCCACCTGTACAAAGCCCCTACACACCAATCCACACACATGTGAATATCATGCCAACTAACTAAAATTGAATATACAGATTATAAATTGCAAAGCATAGTTTGAAAGTTGCTGGCTAATCCCAAATCTTACCGTCCTTCCATCTAGGACATGCTTGTCCTGAATGACCTTCTGTACAACAGAAGGGTTAGCATAAGAAAAATCCAAATCCACGAGGCTGTCTAGTGACACAGTTGTGCATAATAACTGAGTCTGTTAGCTCCCCATACTTGCTAAAATGCTTGGTGAAAGCAGTTGCAGGAGACAGACAATCATATTCAAATCTAACTCATATAATGACTATAAAAAAATATAAGAGATAAATACATAAAGGAACAGACAATATCAAACACAAAACTATAAATGTCACATATAGTACAAATAAAAAATAGTCAGAACTGTTAACTTTTAAAAACATCCTGCAAAGGATCATGATGGGAGGTAAAATGTAAAATACCCATTAAACATTGTTAACCAAAAGGTCCAAAAGTCCATTAAGGGTATCCTGTTGAAGTATTTCCTCCAATAAACTGATGCTAAGTTAAGGTAGTAACATTCCAACGAGTCAAAAAATAAAACCATTGTGAAGCTCACTATTTAATCAATAAAGCTATGGCCACAACCACAAAAGTCCATAAAAATAAGAAAATTTAAACCCTGAGTGAGACTTGTAGAAAACCCCATCAAAACCCTCAAAATCCTAGATACAAAGACAAATTGGATAGCAACTTCATTTTGTGTTTCAACTATACCAAAAGCATTTGTGGAGCTATAAGATTTGAAACTTAAGCAACATGATTTATATATTTATAAGAAAAAAACAATCTTGTTAATAAAAAGAATGAGTGTTTGTGATTATTACTAAAGAGACTTGTTGAGAAGGTGTCAAAAACTTTCAAGCAAATGCAATTGCCTCATTGAAAGCCGAAATCCTTCACCTTTATCAGCATCCTCGCGACCTGCTTGTGGCAAAATGGGAGCTCTAGATAGGACGCGATTTGTTTGACCCAATGCAAAATGGCGAAACATAGAGCATAACGGTTATGATAAGGATTTTCCAAGCCCATTTAGTAGAAAGAATGCCTTTATTTGTGCCATACTCACTATTTTTGAAACTGTGGTAATAGAGCCAGGAAAATCACAACCGTGATAATGGAGCTGGGAAAATCTCCCTTATCGCTCAAAAGTTTTGAGCCAATTACATTTCAAAAAATAATTTTTAGATATTTGTTTTGTTAAATATTTTGCATATTTACTTTAGAGCTATTCAAATATTTGTCAGATAGAAATAAATATGAATTCTTATTTGTTTAAATCAAAGTTATTAATAACTTGTTAAGGAAGAGGCATGCCTATAGTTCCTTCTGCAGGAACTAAAAATTTATTGTAGAAAAAGTATTTTTTTTATTGTCTTAATTTAAGACAATTAAAGAATTAAAAATATATTTAAGACAAAACTAATATTTTTATTCTTAAATTAATGTCTTAAAAACCTTGTTTATGTAGTAGTGTCAATTTAATTTTTTTAAAAAACCAAAACTTTGGTTTATAGTTTATATCCTCCCTCTTGCACACAAACCAACACATTAGTAATGCCCCTTTTTTCAAATGAAAATATTAATCTCCGCCTAACAAAACTAATAAATAAAAAGTAGTGTTCTTATGCCTTACTCTCATTAGTTCCACATAACGTAGAAAAAGGTTCCCACCAATCCCCCACCAAGCCCACTATAACTCTTCTAGATATGGAATCATTTATAAAGTCAAAATTATATAAACCACACACCCTAAAAAATATTATCGTCATAATCCATTGGCAGGCACCTCGTAATAGTGTTTGCATCATTCTGATTACATTAAAGTCCTTTGATAGCGATAAACACCAGGTTGATTGGTCGAATCAATAGTATTTTTGCTACTTTTATATGCTTAGAAATCAATAAGCAAAGTAGTGATATTATTAAATAATTGGATCTTGGAAATGGTTTGAAATTTTTTGCTACATCATAAAAATCTCGCCACTAATATAAGCTATCATATCACAATACTCCAAATCTGATGCCCAGAATCTGGTTGGCTCTTTTTGATCTAGTGCTTTTTATTATGATCTACTAACTTCAAATGGAAATCGGAGTCACACCCACGAAGCCACATGCCGACAAATTCACACTTCCATTTAAACACTCACAAAAAAGTTAGAGAGACATAGGAATTTCCACATTAATCATGGGTTTCATATTTCAGTTGCACTTGCTGTTGTTTAGCAGTTTGCTTTTGGGTGCTCTTGCTTCAGATGCAAATGAGGAGGAAAAGGTAATTCTATAATTTAAATCTGTCTATCATCTAACAAAGATGAAAGAAGAAGAGAATGCTAATGTATTTAGCTTCACGACTTCTGGATAAACTGTGTGCATATTACGTATATTTTTATTTGATGTAAAAATATGTGCACAGTTTATCTAGAAGTCGTGAAGCTAACTATTATAGACTGTGAAAACAAAATGCGATTAATGCTAATGTATGTTCATGTCCATTTTGAAATCAGATGTACGTTGTTTACATGGGTAGCTCCCATGACAAAGCGCGTGATTTGCTTGTGAGAAGTCATGTACAGTTGCTTTCATCTGTCTGGGGAAGGTACTTCAAATCACTCAATATTCTTCACTTAGCTACCCACTATTCTATTTCTCATCTGTATACTGAACTCTTTGATTTTTATTTTGTTTAAACTGGGTGGTTATACTTTATAGTCGCAACGAAGCAGAACAGTCGCTTGTAAATAGCTACACGTATGCTTTTAATGGATTCTCAGCAATGTTATCTGCTCAACAAGCTAATGCACTGGCTGGTACGATGAATAAGTAGCCGAAAATTGTTCTTTTAGTAGAAACTTCCTCTCAGGTAGCTGGCTACAATATTATTTTATTTATTTATTGCAGAGAAACCAGAAGTCGTATCAGTGTTCCCTGATCCAGTTTTGGAGCTTCGTACAACACAGTCATGGGATTTTCTGCAAATGCAATCGGGCACGTCCTTCGACTACCCAAACGTGTCTTCTTCCGATCAAGATGCCATCATAGGACTTCTAGATACAGGTATGCACTTCTCTTCTTTCACATAGTGTTCTGCTCACAGTATGCTAAATTTTAATGTTCTTTTGGATCATTAAATTCAATCCTTTCCCTGAAAATGTTTAGTAAAGGGAGAACCTAAATACACTGTTCAATTGAGCCCCTAAAAACCAGCTAATAAAAAGCTTTGGAATTGGATCAGGCGTATGGCCAGAAGCAGCGAGCTTCAATGATATCGGCATCACGGCTATTCCTGGTCGGTGGAAAGGCGCATGCATGCAGGGCACAGATTTTACTCTTTCCAATTGCAACAGGTTTTGGCATAGCAAAATAACTTTCTAGTGTTTGAGTTTTGGTTTTTCTTAATCTGGTTGTTTTTGCATGGCTTGATGTTGAGGTAATTTGAGAACAGGAAATTAATTGGAGCATGGTATAACACGGCATCATCTCAATCAAAGTCCATATTGACAAAATCCATGACAGCAAGAGATGCAAACGGGCATGGCACCCATACCGCCTCTACTGCAGGTGGAAATGTAGTTCCCGATGCAAACTATTACGGGCTTGCCAAGGGAACTGCCAGAGGCGGATCAACCTCCTCCAGAATAGCAACTTACAGAGTGTGTACTGAAGAAGGGTGTAAAGGTTCAGACATTTTGGCTGCCTTTGACAATGCAGTTAACGATGGCGTAGACATTTTGTCTCTGTCGCTTGGATCCTCTTCACCTTTCATGGCTTATACATCGGATCCAATAGCCATTGGAGCTTTCCATGCTACCCAGAAAGGGATTCTGGTTGTTTGTTCTGCTGGAAACGATGGACCTGATCCTCAAACGGTTGTGAACACAGCTCCTTGGATTTTCACGGTTGCAGCAACCACTATTGACAGACAATTCAGATCAAATGTTATTTTGGGCAATGGCAAGACAATCCAGGTGAGACTAACATTCAAATGAATTTTAGGCTAATAAAACGGTCATAGTCAACTAGCCGTCGTCTTAAAGAATATGAATCGAACCCATCTATCCAGTATTTCACAATTTAGCCTATTTATCGTGATCAATCTTACATTTAAGTGATAGTCAAAGCACCTAACTTTTTCACACACCACCCACTCAAGTATAACTAGCTCGAGCACCTTTTAATTAGTCATGGCCCCTAAGACTATTTTGTAGTTCTATATCTTATTTATTAGAACTTTTAACTAGAATCATATCCAAGACTATTTAATAGTTTTATATTTTTTTATTAGGACTTTTATTCACTATTGAATTTTTTTTGTTTGAATTTTTTTAATTTTTCATTTGGATGATCATTATTTAATAAGTGTTTTACTTCTAGTTGTTATGTAATTTTTTTTTTTTTTGTGTGAGCAATTATCAAACAATATTTTCAAATTATATTTTGATCTTTCTTCACTATCTTTATTTAAATTTAGTTTGAATTGGATGATTTTGAATTTAGGGTATGGCCATAAATTTCTCAAATCTTAGCCAATCAAACATGTACCCTCTTGTATATGGGGGTAGCATCGGTAGCACTTCTAGTTCTACAACTGATGCAAGGTAAGTTTTTTATAACAATTTTCTATGTGTCAGCTTTGATTCTAAAGATTTTAATAATGATCACCTTTTGTGTATAGCAGCAATTGCAATCCAGGCTCTTTGAATGCTTCCAAACTAAAAGGAAAGGTGGTATTGTGTCTCAACACTGACACAAGTTACTCAAAGCAAGATAAGAAAATGGAGGTGAAAACCAAGGGAGGTATAGGCATTATCTTAGCTGATGATTCACATAAATACATGGCAACAAATTATGGCACTTTTCCTTCCACTACAATCAGTAACACACTTGCAAAAGAGATCTTATCATACATAAAATCAACCAAGTAAGACTTCCAAATTTTCTATCACTTCTTAATGATTCAAATATGAATCTCATGCAATTGTATTGACTGCATAACTAAATTATGAATGATAGGAAGCCAATTGCAATAATTACTCCAGCAGAGGATATTCTAAATTATAAACCAGCACCTATTGTTCCATATTTCTCATCAAGAGGACCTGGAGGACTCACTGAAAACATTCTCAAGGTATAGACCCTAATTTTTTTTAATTTTTTTAGAGTTACTAACAAACTTTTTTCATGCACAAGCATTTCAAATGGGAAAAGATTGAAGTATACAATATGATCTTTCATTACATCAAGATTGGATCACACAAAATTAACACATTTTTTTTTAAAATGGTTACATAGTTTATTAAAAGCTTGTGTCTTAATGTTAAGGAATGCGAAAACATTATATCTTTACAACCATTCCTTTTTTCATAACTAAAAAAAATACTTGTAGCCGGACATAAGTGCACCAGGTGTGAATATACTTGCTGCTTGGATTCCTACAAATTCCTCATCAGATAGTGTTCCCATGGGAATGAAACCGTCCTCTTTTAACATAATATCTGGGACATCCATGGCATGCCCTCATGTTAGTGGAGCTGCTGCACTTCTAAAAACAATTCATCCCAGTTGGAGCTCATCTGCTCTTAGATCAGCACTAATTACAACAGGTATGTTTTCAATTAGGTGCATCATTTCTATAGAAACCATATTAGATCCTCCTTGATGATGGTTCTTGTAGAAAGGGGAAATATCAACAATTTAATATGACGACTAAAACATTATAGAACTCTTGTACAATATTAAACAATAGACAATTCAATTTAAAAATTAAAAATAAACATTTACCTTAATTGTTCTTAAAAATAAAGATAACAATTTATTCGATGTTTATGTTTTTATTTTAAGTAAAGTAAAGTAAAGTAATATGAACTTTTCTCTATACTACTCTTTAAAATAAAATTGATACTAATAAATATTATTAGAAATGCTCTTTCTTAAAAATTCTTATATATTAATTTGGTCTAAAAAGAAAAATGAACATTCTTAAATTCGATTTTTCAAATATAACAAAATGAATCTCTTTAATCTGAATTTAAAGAATTCAAAATATTATTTATTTCTTGAAAGGCTCCATCTTTTGTGCACAAGCTTAGCTTTCAGGTTATAACCATATCTAGTGTACTTGGCTTTGTAGCAATTTGTATTGAATCCTTTGAGTTTGTTACAAATTGTAGCTACTTCAATGAATAATGTGGGCAATCCAATGACCGATGATAAAGATGCAATTGGCACTCCATTTGACTTTGGTGGTGGAGAAATAAATCCAAGGGCAGCTCTTGAACCAGGGCTTGTCTATGTAACATCAAATCAAGATTACTTCGACTTCTTGTGCAACTATGGATTGGATTCCAATGGGATAAATATTATATCAGGTAATGCAAACTACACGTGCCCATCCAATGCAACAAAGGATTCCATCAGTTTAATGAACTACCCAACCATTTCCCTCTCCAAGCTAAGTGTGGGAAGCACAACGGTTGTAAGTAGAACAGTGAGAAATGTAAGTCCCAATGTGGAATCCACATACAAGGTTACCATTGATGCTCCTGCAGGATTGACCATCAAGGTTTCTCCAGATACTCTTCATTTCTCTACCACTTCCAACAAGCTCTCTTTCCAAGTCATGTTTACAGCAACGAGTGCGAGCACAATGGGATATGTATTTGGTTCTCTCACTTGGATCGATGGGAAACACACTGTTCGCACTCCTTTTGTTGTAAATGTCACTTAGTTGAAGTGAACATGTGAAGTTGTTCTAACAACACCCTTTAATGGTCATATATAGACCCACAAATAAGATTCCAAGTTTATTTGGATTCCTGTTATACTCTTTCAAAGGGCCCATTACCTCTAATTTGCATGTTGAATGTCTTAATCTTTTGTGTGTTGTTATTTCTTGAAAAATAAGGTGAAATTACTATAATAAAATATTTCATAAAATATATGTAAATATTAAATATATATTTTTATTCAATATTATCATAAAGAAATCTAAATTTATAAATCAATCAAAATAATAAAATCAACAAAATATATAGACATAAGATTTTACGCAACAAAATTTTATTAGAAGAAAATTTCACTATAGAAAGAGGATATGTATGTATAAATCTTCAATGTATATAATATAATTTATCAATAGACTAGTACTCTACACTATTTCAACACTTCAACATCACTTGTGTACCTATAAATAATGATCATACAACTATAATCTCATACCTCAAATATATAGGCAAAATAAAGAGGCCAAAATCATAAATGATTTTACCAAAACCATGATCTCATCCAAAAGCTCCATGAACAACTTGGAAATCCACTTGTGAGAATAGCAAATCAAATTAATAACTTCACATGGACATTACATGAGCTCAATCAATAAATCTCTAAATAGAAAATGTAGCCACAAAAGCACCTTTGATTGATAACTCCCAAATCAATCACATCCTTAAGTCCAACACTCAATTTTGGAGTTCACTAATCATGTGAGACCCATCCATTATAGAAAAAATATCCACTTATTTCTCTAGTACCCTAGGAATAGAAAATACCTTAAATAGCAACAAAGTCAATTTTAACCATCATCATTTTGCTCACATCCTTCATGAATGCATGTATGAAAATAAAAGTGAAGAATTTTGTGAAATTTAAAATATAAATTGTTTCTCTAGTTACATCATAGGCATCAATTTTTTTTTTCCAAGAGCATTGGAAACATATAAAATATACATAGGATTGCAATGTAAATGGCTTTTAATCCTAACAATTTATCTATCATTTATGCTTTGATCAAATTTCTAGATAAATCCACGGGATCTCAAACTCATGAAAATAAAAAGAGAATGTATGCTCTTGTTTATTTCTATAAATAAAAAATGGATACTCCACCTTTTCTTCTTAGTCTTAGAATTGTAGAAAAAATTACACAACTATTTGGTAGATTCTAGAGCCTCTAGAAATTCCTTGCCTTATTCAATTTTCAGGAAGTTAGGTCTCACAAGTTAACTAAAACATAAAAGAAATTTATCTAGTTAGTCATAATTGAGGTCAAATTTGAAGGAGAATTAAAATATATGTTCCCATTTAGTTATAAATAGATTCACATATATACTTGACATGTTGATATATAGGTTGATGATATCCCATAAATTTATGAAATGTTTCTCAGTTTGAATATCTATTTTCCTACTAAATTTTCAAACATTTGGCTTCCTTGGAAAGGAAAATAAAAATAAATCAAAATCAAAAGTGAGCCTAGGATAATATATATGATAACTGAGTATAATCATCATAATGAAATTGGATATGCCAAAGTAGAAGATTATGGGTATACAAAGTGGAAGAATTCATCATTATTTTTTTCTCCATTGATGCTAACATCTAAATTGAAAATGAAAACCTCAAGAATATGTTGTTCAAACATGAAATCCCTTAGTTTTTGATCTAGATGATTTTGTTAATATGTTGATAATGATAGCATGGTTAAATAGGAAAAGATAAATACACCAAAGATTTGTTTCTTCTTAACTAGTACAAAATTCATAATGAAGATAATTCAAAAATACCATGTATAGTATGTTTAGAAGAAGCAAAGGAAAATTATTTTGATGTTCAAAAATCACCTTGCCCATATAATTTTGAGAAAACCTTAAAATTTTATTATCAAACTACTATTGAGGATACATCTTTGGTAGATACCAATGAAGTTTTAAATTTTATAATTTAAAATAATTGTGAGGTTTCTAAAATTTGATTACAATATCAAATGAATAATTGACATATCAATTTTTATTAGGAATAAATTGATTCAAAGATGTGAAAATAACCTAATAGAAAATGAATAAAATACAAATAGTGTGAATGTTTGGAATCCAAAGTTACAACACTCAATTGTAACTAAATTTTCATTGAAGATAGTATCTCATCTTTGTCTCATTAGAATGTATGGGATAACTTGTAGGTTGATATAACTAAGTTAAAGATGACACAATAGTGTTGATGGAACACACTAGTGATACTAAAGAAACTAGAGAGAACTTGAAGGAAGTTCCTAAAGCTCAAGAAGAATTAATTTTTGATATGGAAAATCATCAATAAAATGCCTAATTTTTAGGCACCTAATTATAAACCAAAAATTAAATCTTAGATCCTTAATGATGATCAAATGTAGATTCCTATATTTCATGGTTCCAAGTCTAAAAAAGGTAGTAGAGATATAATTGAATTAATGAGTCGAAAAGGAAAAATAATATTAACATCATATAGATTACAATTTACTTTCACTAACAATGTAGTTAAGTACGAAGCTTTGATAAATGATATTTTTTGTGCACATAAGAATAAAGTGACTTGTTTACATTTATAAGATGATTTTGAATTAGTGATTAATTATGTTTTAAGTCACTATTAATATTTTCATAAAAAGAAATCGATTGCATATAAAATTTAAGTATGGGACTTGATAGAGGATTTTCATGCTTTAAATATTAGACTCGTCCTTAGAAGGAAGAATCCTATTTCAAATGCATTAGTATTTATTTAAATTAACCTTGACCTAATAAATCAAGAAATATTGAAACATATTTTTTTAGAATTGGTTCTCGTATCAATGGTGCCTAACAATGTTAGAAACTTATAGGTTTTTGAGGATAATAGGAATATTTTGGATTTTATTGGTAATTCAAGAGTACTTGAGAACCAAATAATTTATTAATATGATAGAGATCTATTGAACGAAGATGAAGGATTTATCAACCTAAGACCAAAAAGAATGGTAGTCTTGAGATATTTTTGTATTCAAATGCTATAGAAAAAAGGGAACACCTTCATAATTGATTTAGGAAAGAAATATGAACCATATGACTTAGGAATTGACAAGAATATTTTTATTGGTAAAGTGTGTACTCTAAAATAGAATGAAGATATGACTAGTACATGAAAGGAGTACAAATAATGCATAGCATGGGGATACGAAGACTTGAAGACATTTGATACATCAATCATAACTCATAATTTTCTTTTAAAGATAAATGTTAAAAAAAATAGATAGAAATATATAGGCCTATAAATTCTTTACTTGAGCTTCTAGTATTTAAAGAAATTCAAAAAATAAATTATCATTTAATATCATCTTTGTAATAATGTACTCAACATGGCTGAAAAATATAGAATCAATTAGGAAGAAGAATAAAGAAATTATACTTTCTGTTAAATTTAAAATATTATAAAAAGAATCAAAGAAATATAATTAATCATTTCCTTTCCTAGATGAGGCTTAGCATAACTTTAATAAGTCTTAGATAATGTCCTTCCTTAATTAATATTTGGATTATAATCAAGTGTTTGTCTTGTATGAAGACTAAATGAAAATAACTTTCACTACAAAGTGGGAATGTTTTCCTATAAGAGAATTCCTTTTGGCTTGATCATTGCAAGTGCAAAATTCCAAAGAGCTATGAAAATTTCTTCTCTAAGGATTTGGTCGGTAACTTTATTATTATTCACATGGATGACCCAACAATATTTTCAAAATCTAGGGATAATCATGAAATAGACCCAAGGAAGTACTTCAATTGTGTAAGTACCATAGTAATTTATAAATCCCAATAAATATATCTTATGAGTGAGTCAAGGGAAGTTGTTAGGATACATTATATTTACAAGTGGTGTCTCAATTGACCAAAAAAAATTTTAGGCAATCCTTTGTAGCGTCACAATTTATCACCCTTGACAATTTCACACTATATTTTTCTCCTCCCTAAGTGCATGGACCTAATTAAGTACCTAATTTCCTAAATTATACATTTTGTGGCCCATTTTAACAATTACTAATAAATTGTAAGTAGAAAACCTAAGCATTTATTTAATAATTTTCCTTGGACACCCTAAGTCCTGAAAAATAGGACTGGGACACAGTCGCATGGGGCAACTTAGTCCCCCTATTTTTCATTTAAAATAAAATATGTTGGTGTCGATATTTTATTATTTGAATTTCAAAAGTCCAAAGTTGATTGTCAGGATTTATTTTTGGTAAATTAGATTAAATGCCTATAAATACCTAGTCATTTCACCATTTGAAAATTATTGGAGAAATTATTATCAAGGGAATTATCAAGCAAGTCAAGAGAAACATTTCAAAGATTTATGGTAGAAATTCAACATAAAATCATCATGTCAAAGTGTATGTGAGTTTTTTCATGTTTATGTTATCACATTCTTTGTGAGATTTAACCCTTGTAGGTCTTAAAGCAAATCAAGAAAACAACAATCAATCCTTGAGGAGATGTGCATGACTTCAGTCCTTCAAGGAATTCATTTTTGAGTGGTGTATTATAGTCCATTGGTGATTCATCATTCATTTAATCATGTAGCCTTATCCCTCAAAAGGATAGGCTCCCTATCATTGGCATTGCCATGGTGGAAGTGGAAACACTAACATGGGGTTTTACTAAGGAAAGCCCCTATATGGCACAACCCTTCCTCTCTCTTTGAATGTGTAGGTTTTAGATCTGAAGAAGATTAGTCCAGAAGCTTGAAGGTCAATTATCCATTATTGCAATCAAATCCTACACATTGAAAACAAAAAAAAACTTAGTTATAGAAATATCTAACAATGATACGACAGTGCGACAAGTGGAAACAAAAGGATCTAATTTGGAACCAAAAAATTATCACCCATGGCGAGTTGGTCCTCCAATTTTAGCCCTAGATTCATATGCTAGGTGCACACAGTGTCCTGCTCTGTCCATTTCTGTAGTATGAATTTGTCTGTGACTTTCTCTTTCTATTGTATTTGCATCTGAATAGTAACTTGCATCATTAGGCTAGTTGAATCATTCCATTTCACTCCCAAATCCATTCTGATTTTGGTCAAGGGTGGGTTGACTCACCTTTTAGGTTGTAATTCAATCCTATACCTTGTCTAAATTCATCAAACCCTCACTACCTCAACCTGTAATGTGTCATACATTAATAATACTCAAAATAAAATATGACATTATGAATAATAAATTAAAGACATAATCAATTAGCTATTTTCTATCATGGCACCATATACATCAAAAACAAATAATTTATATTCATTTCTAAATGTCAAATTTACAAGTTACAATTTTTGACTTAGGCCAACATCACCTCTTAGTCAACTCAAATTGCATCATGAAGTATAAGTACAATAATCAAGAATATGGAACTCTATGCGATTCCTCTTCATTGCTCACAACATCTAGTGGACGAGAACATGGTTCAGGCACTTTTCCACACAACCACGAAGCTACAATTACCCTAAATTCTTCCTAACTCGAAGAATACTTGACCCAACATAGAATACTTAGCAAGAGATATAGTATGCAAGGTGGAATATTCTAATGTCTGCCTAACATCTACATGCATTTCTATCTACATTTAGAACATGCAAGATCTATGCTAGGAAATGGTAGAGAGTTACATTATACAATTTAGACCATTCAACATAATGGACTACAAATGCTTGGCCAAGAATATGTTGTATACAGCTAAAATAATAGATTTTGGAAAAAGCAAAACCTATACTCTCTATTAATCCATTTTTGGCACTCATCCCAAAAGATAACCTCCCACATACAAAATGTTAGAATTGTGAAACAAGCACAAAACCACAAGCCATAGGATCAAACAATAAACAAAGACTCCTTCCATGCAAGAGATATGCAAACAAGAATTGTAATATTCATCAACAAGGAAAAGTTACAGAAGAATATTTCAAGAAGATATGAAAGCCGTGATATTTCCCATGGATTAATATCTGAGAGATATTTACAATAAGGGTTGAATGCTTATAAGAAAAAAGCCCTAAATGAGAAAGGGATTAGACGATGACAAGTGTCCACATCACATGAGATGTGACATAATGATCTAATATTAACTCAACTAATAAAGCATTCCTAAGTTTAGCTAAAGTGTGTGAGAATAAATTAGACTAATAATCAATTAAAGATTAATTAATTATTAGCTAATGCATAATAACTCTAACACCCCCCCTTAAGATGAAATTAGGGAGTAGCTAAAAACCCTATAAAGAATGCATGATGGGTCCCAAAAAACAAGGCCAAAAGGTACCCATGTACAAATAGAAGATCTCTATAATGTGGAGAAATAGAGAAAAACTCATGGGAAAAACTCTACTCCAAAAAGAGATGAAATCCAAGTGAAGGACTAAAGAAGCCTCCAAACAAGGCAAGGTTGTCCCAAAAGATAGGAACAAAGAGAACACCACTCTAGCATGAAGAAGCTGCAAACACTGTCAAAGAATGACTATTGTAATGCCGAAAGAATAACCTCCATTGAAACATCTAGCAATCATGATCAAGAAGACAAGAATTTGTATGAGTGCCCCCAAAAACATTACTCGAATCCGATGGTGAACCAAGGAAAAAATCCAGAACTCAAAAATATAGATACCAATAGTCTAAAGAACTGATCAAGTGAAAAATGGAAGGTTGCCTCCAGAAATAGGAATGCAAGAGTGTCCATATGGTAAGTGCTCCATCTCACTAAAATGCATGGGTAACTAGCCATTGCATCTGCCTAGTACATAGGAACAAATACTATATACATAGCTCACTCCAACGCGAAATCAAGGAAGCAATAATTCCAACAGTAGAAACCCCACCATAATGTTGAAAAAGGGAGAGGAGTGATAGGTACACTGAAACTAAATGCCAGAATGTAGTGCATGAAGAGGAACCAAGAGCATCTGAAGGTCCAGTCATGAAAGTACAAGCAGATATAAAGGATGTGCAAACCAAGGAAAACTCGTATGAGAAAGGTATGAAGGAAAAATAAAGGAAAATATCAACCCCCATGGCACTTTATATCATAGTGTGAGTACAACAAGGCACAAAGTAATGTGCAAGAATCCCATAATATAGGTGCAATACAGAGGCACTTTATATCAATGGGTTTACAAAATCATAAGTACATGCAATGTGAGCCCATAAGGTTCAAAAAAGACAATATGCTGAAATACAATTCTCTTATAGAAAAAGAGGAAACTTGTAGCACCATGATGAAGTACACGAAAAAACATGCACTTTCAAAAAATAAACTGTTGTCAAACAGATTGCACCCGAACGCTTGAATAGTTAAATTTAGCAATCTGAACATGAAACATGGAATGATCCTTAGGCCTGTGGGTTGCCTAATCTTGAGGATCAATCTCCAAAGAGGCCTGGTTCCCTGATGAAAACCTCCTAAAACTAACTAACTTGGATGGAAAAGAGATAGAAAGCTCGCTTGAATTGAAATCCTAAAGCTATAGGAGGTGATTGCACCAAAATTAAGTTATTCTATTCGCTATCCTAAACCTATAATCAGCTGCAATAAAGTCCTAAATTTATCTCACAATTCAATTAAGATCATGAAATTCATCAATATTTCACATGAAGGTTTGAAGTTTCAATGTTTGTAAGAGGAAAACTAGATTTTCACAGATACAAATGACTGAAATCTTTGTTAAACATAGCATGCAACCTGAATTATAACATGAAATCTTCTTGTTTTTTAAAACATCAATGAGACAAACCAAAGGATTCAAGATAAAATCACAGTGTTTAAATCAAATCGTTCATATGACAATAAAACTCAAGAAAGTATTGAGAAGGAAGTTCACTATATTGAATATAAACTCTATTACAATGCTTGAATAAAAAGCTGAGTTACAATGCCTCACTGTTGTATGTGTAAGCAAGAAAAAAGAACTAGAATGAAAAAGATAAACTTTTTCAATCTATACAATAAGAATGCACTTCAAAGTGCATGAACATGTAACTGAAAGTCAATTTCAGTGAGAAAATGACAATTCCAAGGTGAAATCTGAGCATAAGAAAAAATCCCTGAAAGTAAGGTTCAAACTCATGCAAAAATGAGTGAACATAGTCTCAAACCTGCAGTCATAAAGCATGCAACTGATCTATAACTCAAACTGAACTGGAAATCTCTAAACATGGGCCAAAACATGCAAAAATCCACCTTGCTTTAATCAATTCGCCCATGATAGCTTAAAGTCCATTTTTGCACTATGCATGAGTAATCTTCAATCAATAATTTGATATGAAACTGAAGTAAAGTGTGCATGAATTCAGTCTTCAAACTAATATCAATCTTCAGTTGGTCCTCACTTACATCTTTTACATGGATTTATTTGAAAAGACAATCTTTTAATTAAAAATTAAAAATAACCATTTGATGATTATTTTAATATTTAATATTTATTTATTCTACCTTTTATTGTATATTAAATATTAAAGTAATCATCAAATTATCTTTAATATTTAACATATACTTATTAAATCCTAAATCCATGCATAAGTAACATATTCTAAAATTAAATAAAATCTTTGAAGTCGGCTTCAAAGACTCACGGGCCTCTCATGCATATTGTTTATTGACCACACATTTTATGACTTGAGTTTTGTTTGAAAAAACAAAAACAAACATGCGAAAATAATAGGGCAAAGCACAACCCTAATCATCACTTCTCTTTGCACTTGAATTCGGAGGAAAATGCTCAGTTGCGCTGCCATGAGAGGAAGGGTTTGGAGCTCGAACTACTATGTTTTCATGTTGTTTCTGATGGTTTCTGAAGGTTTCTTTATAAAAAGAATAAGGTAAGTGCTTTGCTAACAGAAATCTGAGCTTTTCTTTCATTTCAAAAGCTTTTTCCAAGTCTTATAGCCACGGCTATGATGTTTTCTTGATGCATTTTTATTTATTGTCTTTTCCTGTTGATGCCTTTGCTCGCTTAGAGGCCACCATGATTGCATTTCTTTTGCGCAAGAGAAGAATTTATGTGTTATTTTTGCATAGAAGGATTTGGAAAGCTTGCTATTTACTTGTTCATCTCATGAGCTCGACTTCTTGTAACATTATAAGCCATAATTTTCACTCACTATTTTGAGCTTTAAAGAAACTTATGTCTCCTTTCTGTATGGCATAAATGCAAAGTAGGGTTTTGAAACCCATGAGCTCCATTTCCTTATGTTTGCAATGTTTTTTGCAAAACACCAAGCCTGTATCTTATGGTTGCAGCCTTGTTGATTTCCTCATTCCTTTGATGAATTTCAGCTCTCACTGGGGTTCTGTAGATAATTTTCATCTGCACACAGATTTGTGCCTATTGTATGGAGGGTTTTATAAAATGGATTCTCCAGAATCTCATGGTTGTGGCCTCTACTTATTTTGGATTACACTCTAAATGATGCCTTCAAGAATGGTTCTTGATTTTTGTACTCATTTGTAATTAAAACAACCTGATGACTTACTCCAGGAAAATACGTCATTTACTGTCTGTCACTCCTTGCATTTTTCTTACGTGGAGCTATCTTTTCATGTATGCTATTCTTTGAACTTGCTAAAGATTTTCATTATAGGTGACTACACAATTTTGATATGTTTTCCCATTTTGATTTTACCAGAAACAGTATTGAACCCTTAAACAATTAAAATTAATCTTCTCTTTGACTCTCTGTGCTATTCTAATGGCAGATTCGCTATGTTGTTTCATCAAATTGTGAGTGAACATTTATTTATTCTTTAGAGATCTTGTTACCATCTCTTGCATTGGACTTACATGGAAAGCAATTATTAAAGCAATGAACTTATGACTACAATTCCTTTCCCTCAAAAACTTGCCATACTTATGAATTGCTTGGACTGCATCTTGATTAATCTCATGCTTGTCTATTGATATCATTTAAAACTGTTGATTATGAAAATTTTACATCTTTTTGTGATCTTCATAGCCTGTCAAATTTTTGTTCTTCATTGTTTCTTTGATTTCATGACCTTATGCATACGTCATGAGCTGAAGGTCAATGTTATCTTGTTACCTCTATTATTTTTGACAATAAGAATCCTTGCAAATGGCTAAAAGTGTTGTCCTTAATACTGTTGTGCATGAAGGCATTTTTCATCACTGTTCTTCTTTCAAATACATTGTTTCCAGTGGTTTCCTGTAAGTTACTTTGATGCCATTGTGATGTTGTTCACATTCTCTTGATCATGACATCCTGGAGCTTCTCCGTTTGTTTCAGCTGAAGTTGCATTGCCTCTCAGTGCATTGTATCTTAATGCTCTTTTCAAAACATAATAGTTGTCCTTTGTCTTGCTATCACATTTAGCTGTAGTAAATGCTTGATAGTTGATTATGCATTTATATCTGCTACTCCTTTTTCGTTTCGTGACTTAATATGTTTCCCTTGATGCTATTGGACTGCCATCTCTGTTCATGGCATAAGCTTCCTATAGCAGCTTGATGTTTGATGCTCTCTTTGATAGGCATAAAGCATGGTTCCTTTTTGTTATTTTAATTCTGCCAATTGAAATAAATAAGGAATAACAAATAGTAATGACAGCCATAACTTCTTTCATTTGCTTCTCTTGATGCTTTAATAATGGCTATAATATTGAAGTCCCTAGCAACTTTTAATGTTACTCTATTTGCTGATTACCATCAAAGGATTTTTCCTGATCAAAAGTTGTCTCCAATGGTACATGCTGTCCATTATTTGGTCTCCTTGTTATATTTATTATAGTTTGATAATGCATGGCTGCCCTTGAATAAAAATCTCATCACTATGATGTAGTGATTGCTTGTTAAGGCATGGTGGTTGTTTTCAACATCTTATCAGCTGCAATGAAATGGAATTATACATATTATACACTGTAGTCCTCTTGATGACAATGGGCACTATTATGCACTTAAAATTCTAAAAAATAGTTTCAAAAACAAATGCTTTGTTTTCCCTTCAATGTTAAAGGG
The DNA here is from genome assembly GCA_007258455.2 of Sequoia sempervirens. NCBI lineage: Eukaryota > Viridiplantae > Streptophyta > Pinopsida > Cupressales > Cupressaceae > Sequoia > Sequoia sempervirens. Next base: position 1,345 of record VDFB02393074.1, on the reverse strand, counting down.
GCTCAATACTCTATTTGAATGTAATGCAAATATAAAGTAGAGCTGAAACTTAGATAATAAATGCAGTCAATGCTTAATTCTATTTTGTTATAATGAATCAAAAGCTGCTCTTATGAATTCCTCTTATCACAACAGATTTCCTTGATGACTATAATTGAATATTTGATAACTCTCCAAATAATGATGTAAATGAGAGGTGTCCTTTTGATATGTAGGGCTCAACCCTTGTGGGAGCTCACTTTGCCCCACATATCTGATGAGATGATCATGAATATGATGAACCTATTCCTGCACATTGAAACAAACATGTTAGCAAAATAAAAGAAGCTGAAAGCTTCCATTGAACTATGTTTTTTCTTGATTGTCAGCCTTTGTAACTCAATCATCTGGTGAATCCCTGATTGAATGTAAATTACATTCTTGCTGGTAGCGTAGGCATAAAGTAGAATGTAATTCATCATTGCTTAGAGTACATCTCTAACACCATTCCTTTACAATTTGCAGGTTCATGGAGTGAGGAAACGAGGTTGCAATAGCTTGGAAATGCGACGACTGAAGATATCAATGAAAGTGATTCATCATCACAGGTAATGATGAATTTCTCCTCTATTTTTTGTTTACGTTATTTTCAGTAGTGTAGTTTATCTTTGAATTTTGTATTCATCATTTGATTGTCATAATCAAATTCAGTTACTCTCGCGGCTTGTGCAAGATTCAATGTTTTTACAAAATGAATAAAAAATATTATTATGCAAATTCTCAATTTTTTGTTTCAAATACTTGCACAATAAAATTGTAATTCAGATGTGAATTGATCTCTATGATGATCAATGAATACCTTAATCAGAAAAACTTGAAAATTTTCTATACCTATCAATGATGAGACTGACTCAGCTCTACTTGTTTGAGCTTGTAGTGAAAAATAGGTAACATAAACAACACCCAAAAATGTGTCCAAATGCAGAAGATATGGCTTGTTGAAGTCTCCAAAACGAGAACTGAACAACTACAACACTAAGAAAATAGAATTTTAGAAAAAAATAAATAAAAACTAGAAAATACCTACACCACTATGAAGAGCATGAAATTCCACCTCATTTCAAAAAAAAATACACTCAAAAAGACCACCGTATAGCCAAGATATGGCCTATGAAAGTTGAGGTGCAAAACTGAAAAGCCCAATGGAGAGGGGTTGAGTAGGGAAAAAGTAAAATCCTCCAAATTTTTCAAGAACACCTCTAGAAATAGAGGCCCACCAAATATAGTGATACTAGAAAAAATTCTCCAACTACAGTGCTTTTATTTTTCAAAAAAAATGCAAAATTTGACTTCTTTTTTTAAAGCT
>VDFB02393073.1:0-10813 GCA_007258455.2 Sequoia sempervirens | reverse complement strand
TATCCTCAAGCATGCAAAACATTCAAATTTTAATCTCCAAGGATCCACAACACGTTACAAGCACCATGTTAGCGAAGAACATAAAAACCTAAACACACAAGAGAAAAAATATTGACCACGAGCACACCGATCAACGCAGACGTGCAACAAAGATAAAGCATGATCTAGAAACATCTGAAAGCACCAAGAATCATTAGAGAAGCATCCGCAACAACTGAAATTACTAGAATCACATCAATTTCAATTAGGAACACTAACTAAAGCCACAAAAAACTGTCAGAACACAACTGTTCATAACATGATTAAATCTTCATGCGGACCTCTAAAAATTTTGGTGGATAAACTAGATACACTCAACAATAAACACTTTAGTTCACAATGATTGATCATCAATGTACTGAGAAAGACACCTTCATGACCTTCACAATTCCATTGTCAACCTACAACTCTTTCTTTAACAATTTTCTCAATATCCTTGACATATACAACTTACAATACATCAATGCTAATAGTGTTTACATCAATAACAACTAGATATTAGCAACACAACCACAACATACAAAAATCTCCCCCTTTGGCATTGATGGAAACACATGATGTGAAAACACCATAAAGACAACTCTCAATCAACACTTACTCCCCCTTATATTCTGACTCTTCTCCTCAACTTCTTCTACATGATCTTCTCACGACAAGGCTCTTCTCCCCAAATAATTCATAGTTTTTCACATGACTCTTCTCCCCCTTTGAAATCAATGGAAAATCTAAGCATTATATGTCCACATACAAGCTCTAAATCACATATCTGCACATCTAACTACTCCCCCTAATTAGCAGCCACATAAACATCAATATGGATCATAATATAGCTATGAAACACACAAATTGATGCAAGTAAATGCATCTCTAGTTCATATCAGGAGGGGTAATTGCCCCTAGCATCCCTCTAAGATACTCAAAAGTATCCTTTGGCAATGGCTTGGTGAAAATGCATGCAATCTATTCTTTGGTAGGCACATACTCCAGTCTGACTTTTTTCTCACTCACTTTCTCTCTAAGGAAGTGAAACTTGATTGATATATGCTTGGTTTTAGAGTGTAGCACTGGATTCTTCGATATGTTTATTGCACTTGATTTGTCACAGTATATGGAAATGGGCTCATCATATACTACTCTGATATCTTTCAATAGTTGTTTCATACACAAAACTTGAGTACAATTATTTGTAGCAGCAATATACTCTGCCTCAGCAGTAGGGTATGTGCAAGATCATCATGGAAAAAACAAGCCCTTAAGTGACAAAAAATTTAGAAAATTCAGAGTTAGGTAACTTGAAATAAAAATTTCAATAAGTTATCTATATTATTTCAAAAATATATAAGAATAGAATTTGTAGCAAATTGAATGTAGTTTCTAAACTACTAGGTTTATTTTACAAAAAAATCTATTTGGTGAAAATTTTAAATTTCAGTGCAGTAGTACTTAAATTTAAGGGAAAAAATAAGAAGCAGGTGTTTGTATGACCACCCTAACCACAATAAAATGATAATATTTTTTTATAATATTTTAGATATAAGTAGAGGGCTCATGTATGGATGTGATGCATATTTTTTGTAATTTTTTTCCAAGTAAATAATTAATTATGATTTTTTATTACAACTTTTAAAAAATATAAAAACTTGTATGTCGACCACCTTAACTTGGTCAAAACTTCATGAAATTCATTTTTCTTATTTAATCCTATAGTATGCGAAGCATAGAATGTGAAAATTGTTTGGGATTCAAAAAATGTGATACCATTTGAAAGCTATAGATGTTTTTCAATCAGCCTATCAATTAGGATTTTAGTCGTAATTCAAATAAAAAATGAATAATAATTATTTATTAAACTCAAAGTAAAGCATAATTTATATTGCTGGAAAGCTAAGAATCTCCTTTAAAAACCCTTTTCATTTCATCAATTTTGGGTAAAAAAAAGTCATCATCCACATACCCATCATATTTCCACTTTTTGGCCCATCATGATCCTGCACATACCTAGTAGACAGGGATATGGAATTCTGATTTTTAATCAACCAAGACATCGGCTTCTTCCTTAGGAAGAAGGCACCACCACTAGTGCTTTTCCTATCATCTACATCTCCTACCCAATCCGCATCAGTATAGGCACTTAAGGTAAGATCATCATCTCTAGGATACCAAAGCCCAAAATCAACTATTCCTTTCAAGTATCTAAAAATTCTCTTTATAGCAGTCACATGAGATTATTTTAGATCAACTTGATATCTAGAAACCATACACACAACATTCATGATGTCCAGTTTGGTCTGAGTTAAGTAGAGAAATCCGCCAATCATTGACCTATATCTTGTTTGATTTTCCATAGGATAATCATCATTTTGTGTTAACTTGCATCCGGTTACCATGGATGTACCAACAGGCTTTAAGTCTTCCATCCCAAACTTCTTCAACAACTCTCTCACATATTTGGACTGAGATATCAAAATTCCATTGTCTAACTGAGTGACTTGCAATCCTAGAAAGAGATTCGTCTCTCCAATCATACCCATTTCAAATTAATTTTTCATTTCATTAGCAAACTTCATACATAGATCATCAACACCTCCAAAAATAGTGTCATCAACTAAGACTTCAATAATCAACTATGTATCATGATCCAACTTAAAATACAAGTTGTTGTTAGCAGTACCTTTATTGAATCCAAGATTTAATAAGTATTTATCTAGTCTAGCATACCAAGATTTGGGGGCTTGCTTGAGTCCATACAAATCTTTCTTCAATTAGAAAACTATGTCTTCCTTATTAGTCAGTTGAAATCCATCCAGTTGTTCAACATATACCTCTTCTTCTAACTCACCATTCAATAAAGTTGACTTCACTTCCAATTGATAGACTTTGTAGTTCTTATATGTGACATAAGCAAGAAATAATCTTACAGCTTCAATTATGGAAAGAGGGGCAAAGGCTTATTCAAAATAAATACCTTCCATTTGTGAATAACCTTTACATACCAATCTTGCTTTATTTTGAACCACTTCACCTTGTTCATTCAGATTATTTCGAAAGACCCATTTAGTACCAATCACATTTTTATCTCTAGGTCTACGAATAAGAATCCATGTATCATTATTTTCAATATGCATCAGTTCTTCCTTCATAGCATCCATCCAATGTTCATCATTACAATCTTCATTGACATTGTTAGACTCAGTCTTGGAAATCAAACAATATTATTCTACAATCCTTCTTCTAGTCTACATGCCTTTATTCTTGTCTCCTATAATTTGATTTTCAAAATTATTTAGCTTTACATACCTTGTAATCTTAGGATTCTCTCACACTTCTAGTTCTTTTGTTCTTTCTTTTGCATTTCCACTTGTCTCTCCTTCCTGACTTTCTTGATTTACTCGAACAATATGAACTTGATTCTATGACTAAGGATTCTTCCCTTTTTTTGTAGTATCTTACTAGTTATCTAAATCATATCCACAATATCTGGATGATCTAGTAGAGACCTCATCAACTCTAACATTTTCACTTTCAACCATTTTTCTCAATCTTCTATTATAGCATTGACAAGCCTTGCTTTCAGTAGAATAACCTAGAAAGATTCCTTCATCACTCCTTGCATCAAACTTTCCTATGTCCTCATCTCTCTTAATATAACACTTACTTCCAAAGAGCTTGAAATATTTAATAGTAGGCTTATAACCAAACCACAATTCAAAAGGAGTCTTACTGGAAATACCATTGACATTTACCTGATTTAGAGTGTACACAACAGTGTTTACATCTTCTATCCAATAGATGTGAGGCACATTTCCTTCTATGATCTTTGTTCTACTAGCATCTAGAATTTTTTTGTTCTTTCTCTCTACAACTCCATTCTGCTGAGGGGTTCGGGGAGTAGATAACTATCTTCTAATTCCATGCTCTTCATAGAAAGAATTGAACTCCCAGGAGGTGAACTCACCACCTCTGTCTGACCTTAAGAATTTTATTTTTAGACCTGTCTCATTCTCTACCATAACTTTGAAAAATTTCAAATTCTCTAATGCTTCACATTTTTCTCTTAAGAAAGCAACCCATGTCATCCTAGAGTAATCATCAATAAGAAACATAAAGTTCCTTTCTCCTTGTAGACTTTTGATTCTTTAGGGACCCCATAGACCAGTATGCACCAGCTCTAGTATTCTAGTAGAATGATGTTGTTTTCTTTGAAAATAAACTCTAATCTATTTTCCCATCTGGTATTCCTTGCATATTGTGTTAGTAGGCTTCACTAGCTTAGGTAGATCTCTTACTACTTGAGTGGAGCTAACCTTGATAATGCTATCAAAATTCACATGACACAACCTCCTATGCCATAACCAACTTTCATCTAATTGAGAAATTAAACAACTTACATTAGCAACACTCAGGTGAAAAATATTACCTCTTGTCTTTGTACCTAAAGCAATCATATTTCTAGAGCTTCCAAGTATCATACATATTCAATCTTTGAATTGAAGATCATAGCCCTTATCCACCATCTATCCAACACTCAATAGGTTATGCTTCAATCCTTCAACATAAAGGACATCATCAGTCTTATGTTTACCACCAAGACAAATAGATCCTCTGCCACGAATCACACCAACATTTTCATCTCCAAATATTACAACCCCACTGTCATATTTCTCTAGGATTAGAAATTTTCTTTTATCACCAGTCATATGATGTCAACATCTGCTGCCAATAACCCACTCATCCTTTTCTGCAATTCGGGCTTTAAGAGCTTTCTCAACTTTAGTAGATTCAATAGCCACGAGACCATTTTCCTTGATAGCAATGAAAACCCATTCATCTCCATTTCCATTTTCTTTATTAGATTCTTCATTAGTCACACTTTTTTTAGCATAATAGCATTTCTTTTGAAATCTAGGTTTGTTAGGCTTAGACCTAGGAACTCTTTCAGGACACCTTGAAGAAAAATGACCTATTTCATTGCAAGAGAAACATTTAATAGGAAACTTTCCTAAGTTATACTTACCTTGTCCTTTGTCTTCTTTCTTTACAATTAGTGCTTCCAGCTCTTCTACCTCTCTTTCTTCATCTTCAAGTTGTTTCATCTCTTCCTCATACTTAAATTTCTTTGTAGAACTCTCTCTCGGATCATATCTTTGCTTGTTTCTTCTAGATACAGAGGCCTTAAATGAAAATTTAGTCTTAGGGGAAGAATCACAAAATTAATTGAACTCAAAGGAAGCAAGTTTACCAATTAGCATATATCTTGTCACATTTGTTACTGTTCTGAGCTCTTCAATAACATGAGACTTTGATTTGTAAGAGGGAGGCAATGATTTGAGCACTTTAGCTACAATTTCTTATTCATCTATGGTACCACCGACACATCTAATACCCATCACAAGTTAATTTACTCTTTGTAGAAAAGAAGAAATATTGTCATCTTCACCCATCTTCAAAGTTTCATACTTTCCTTTCAAACTCTATAGCTTAGCGACCTTCACAAGTGCATCTCATTCATACAAAGTCTCTAGCTTCTTCCAGATCGCATGAGCTATCTTTAAATCCATCACATTTGTCATTTATGAATCCATCAGAGCACTTAGTAAAGCTTCAATAGCCCTGATGTTAATCTCAACCTCTTTAATCTCATCACGAGTGAGTGGAAGGACCATTATGAGGAATAACATATATGTTCTTTGTAATCTTCTATAAGGGTTCACCAATACACCTTAAATGACACTCCATTTTGTATTTCTAAAGAGAGTAGTTGTTCCATCAAATCTAGGGTGTACTTATTGTATGATGCCATCTCAGATCCCCTAAATCTTTTAAACTTCTTTAGAGGAAGCTACTCTGATACCAATTTTTGGCAAAACAAGGACAAACAACTGAGAGGGGGGATGAATTAGTCATCATAGAATATTTAAACTATTAAAACTTAACTTTACTTAATCTCAGATCTAATGAATTAACACTAAACCATAGATAGTCAACATATTAGAAACACAAAGAACACCAAGATTTTTTACATGGAAACCCTATTAGGGGAAAAACTATGGTGGATGTCAGTCCACAATATTATACCTTGTTAAAAGTATAATGAAGAATAATGGGAATGCATATGCATTTAGATACACTTCCTAGAGCTCACTACTCAAATACAAGAGGGATCACTACCTAAATAAGACATAGTGTCTTCCAACAATTCAGATTAGATCTGTAGGATATGAACTAACAAAATATCTTCTACAAAATCTTGATGACAATTTCGATTAAGCACTCAAACACTTCTTCACACTTCTCTCAAACTTCTTCACACTCCACTCTGCAATTGAATGATTGGATCACTATTCACACACTTGCTCTTTTTGGTACTTCTTCAGTCTTAGATAGTTTAAATTTGATCAAACAACGATTCTTATATATCTGCAACATGGATTTACATTAACAACTTTGTCAGCCAAAATATAAAACATATACACAATGTCAACCCAAATTTACAAGTAAATTTACAATGCGAATCAAACATCATCATCCAAAATATAATAAAGACTTAAAACAATATCCTCGAGCACACCAAACATTCAAATTTTAATCTCCAAGGATCCACAACAAGTTACAACCACCATGTCGGCCAAGAACATAATAATCCAAACAAACAAGAGAAAAAGTGCCGACCACGAGCACACTGATCAACATGGATGTGCAACAAAGATAGAGCATGATCTAGAAACATCCACAAGCACCAAGAATCATCAGAGAATCATCCATAACAACTGAAATTACTAGAATCACATCAACTTCAATTAGGAACATTAACTGAAGCCACAAAAAACTGTCAAAACACAACTGTTCATAACACAATTAAATCTTCACACGGACCTCTAAAAATTTTGATGGATAAACTAGATACACTAAAAAGTAAACCCTTTAGTCCACAATGATTGATCATCAATGTACTAAGAAAGACACCTTCATTGTTCCACTATCAACTTGCAACTCTTTCTTTAACAATTTTCTCAATATCCTTGACATATACAGCTTACAATACATCAATGCTAATAGTGTTGACATCAATGAAAACCACATATCAGCAACACAACCAAAAAATCTAACAAGAACGTTATATTTATAGTTAATTATGCAATAATTCTTAAAATTACAACACTTTATTAAGCCGACATCAGATCTAGGAGAATAAAATACTACCAAACATCTGAGTTAAATTTGAATTTTGGTCATACATGACTCATTCGCCCATGGTGGTGAATGAGTACTATCACACATAATGCATGAAACCAAGCATAAAAATTGTCTAGAAAGGTGTGAAACATGAATTATGCCCAAAAAGACCTATGTGGGACTTATTCACCAAAGGTGGCGAATGAGTCCCACACACTAAATCTAGGCCACACAAGCCAAGAACACCTAAATTTTCATTGCTTACTGATTTGTGTTGGGATTTTCCTTAAAAAGATGCAATAAATGAGGGTTGTGGATGAAAATTAGGGACAATTAAAGAATAATAAATCTCAAGTATTAGTGACAAGCCTAGAGGAATCTAAAAGTGTGTTACAACACTTTACAACACTCTAAATAAGGCAAGATTAAGATTAATTATGATTAAAATTATGTTTATTATGCTTAGTTAATTGATGAAACCCTAGAAAAGTGTGAAAGTGTGTTGCAACACTTCACAACACTTTTGCGAGGCACCATTAAGTTTCACTAGTTTACAAGGAACCAAGACCTAATGTGAATGTGTTATCCACATTACAAAACTAAATCAAGGAAACTTTAAGCCAAAATAGACAAGGAGGACCCAAATGACTGCAAAAAAGATGAAGGACCCCATTTTTGACACTACATTTACCCCCAAATTTAGTGAGAGGATGAACCTACTTCAAACTCACACTAAAGTAGACAAACACGCACCAAGTGGGGTTCCAATGAATGCATTCTAGCAAGATGAAATGACAATAATCAAGAGGGGTGATCAAGGCCCCAGGATCAAGATCCCATGACAAACCAACATAAGCACAAATGAACACTCATGAAAATGATATAAAGAACAATGACAAGGCCAATAATGCACTTCAAAAGATGAAAAAGAAGGAGAAAAGAAATAAAAATAATTTGATCAAGATTCGACCATTTTTACATCACGATGTGGATCTGATCTAGGTTATTTATCTGGAAAACGTTTACTCACACTGAGGCAACGTAAATCCTAGTTGTTCGTTGGGTGAGAAGTCCTCAAAGGTGAGACACATAAACAAATGGCTGGTATGCACTCACACACATACAAGTGGCTATGGGGAAAGTCATACCTTAGATTGGGCTTCCCTCTCAACCATACCAAAGTTACACCTCCCGATAACTTTAATAAGGTGCCACAAAAATGATTTTTGAGCTTCATGATACAAGAAAAACTTCATATGCTTGGAGCTCATGAAAAAATGTGATGGAACTATAGGAATGCAAGTTTTTTATGCAAGGTGTCCATATAACAAAAAATTCCAAAATACAACACACAAATGATGAATGGAAATGGATACCTTGAAAGATATACCACTTTCCTCTCCAATCATTCACTATTGTCCTACAAGTCCCAATCAGATTGACTAACAACCTCACAAGGTGATTCAATTCTCAATTAGGAAGTTCCTAGGAGGGGTTCTATGAGTTCTATGGGGTTCACCATGAAGCAAATGCTTGGAAAAGACAAATATTGGAAAACACAGTGTGATATGCAAAATGACCTAAAACTAGAAATGTAAGCTAAATGAGAGATACTAATAATGAATTTTTTTGGATGTTGTGCTTGTGTTTTTGATATGTGGTTTTCATTGATGTCAACACTATTGGAATTGATGTCTTAGAAGTTGTATATGTCGAGGATATTGAGAAAATTGTAATGAAATAAGCTGCAAGTTGTCAGTTGTGAAGTGAAGTTTAGTTTGTTGGCAAGCTCAGTACATTGATGATCATATGTTGTGGATTAAAGGGTTTCTTTTCGAGTATATCCTGTTTATCCATGTCAATTTTCAAAGATCTACGTTAAGATTTGATTGTGTTATGAAGACTTATATTCTGATAGTTTTTTTGTTACTTGAATTGGTGTTCCTAAATGAAGATGATGTGATTTTAGTAAGTTCAGTTGTTTTGGATAATTCTCTAGTGATTCATGATATTTTTGGATGTTTCTAGATTGGGCTCTATCTGTGTTGCATGTCTGCATTGATCGTTGTGCTCATGATTGGAGATTTTCTCTTGTGTGTTCATATTTTTCATGTTCTTGGCCAACAGGGTGTTGTACCGTGTTGTGGATCTTCGTGGAATATTTTTGGAGGTGTTTTCATGTTATTTTATTTTGGGTCTTTGCTATGTTGTGGCTAACCTTGGTTGATTGGCATTAATAATCTTTAATGTTTTGGGCTGACAATTTGTATTCATTTTATTATTTTATTGAGGCCGACATGCACCGATGCAAATTCTTATTGTGGATATATATAAGCTATTGTTTATACCATTTGAATGTATGGTGTGTGTGAATAATGTTCTAAATCTTTTGAAGGTAGATAAAAGAGTGAAGAAGAGTGAATAATAGTGAAGAAGTTTTCATGTGCTTAACTAGAGCTGTAATTAGGCATTAGTAGATGCTATTTTCTTAGTTCAAATCTTGTGGATGTAACCCAAATATTTTGTGAGACAGTGAGTCTTCCTTCTGTAATTGAGAAGTGAGCTCTAAGTAGTGGCTTGAATGCATGTGCATTCTCCATTCACATTTCTTTATAATTTTAATAGGGTATAATCTTGTGGATTGACCTCCACCATGGTTTTTCCCCGAACAGGGTTTTGACATAAGAGAATCTTGGTGTTATGTGTGTTTTTGATGTGTTGTTGATTTATGCTTTCATGGTTATTGATTAGATCTAAGAATAAGGTTAATAAGTTGAATAATTTTGAAATTCTGTGACAATTGATTCACCCCCCTCTTAGTTATTGGCCCTTGTGTTGCCAACAATTGGTATCAGAGTAGGTTCCTTGGAAGAAGTTTGACAACTTGAGGTGATACGAGATGGTGACATACAAGAAGGATAGTCCAAGATTTGATGGAAAAAATTATTCTCTATGGAAGACATGAATGAAGTGCCATCTGAGATGCATTGGAGAACCCTACTGCAGCATTACAAGCAATAGGTACATGTTATTCCTCAGAATGATCCTACTACAACTGTTGAGATTAGGGATGTTGAGTACAATATTAGGGCCAAGGAAGCATTGTTGAGTGCTTTGACTGATTTTGAGATGAAAAATGTTATGGATTTGAAGACTTCTTATGAGATCTCAAAAAAAGTTGGAAACTTTGTATGAAGCTAATGGGTATGTGCAAGATCATCATGGAAAAAATAGGCCCTTAAGTGGCAAATAATTCGGAAAAATCAAAGTTAGGAAAATTGATGTAAAAATTCGAATAGGCTATCTATATTATTTCAAAAATATGTAAGAATAGAATCTATAGAAAATTGTATGCAGTTTCTAAGCTACTAAGTTTATTTAAAAATAAATAAATCTATTTGGTGAAAATTTAAAATTTCAAGGAAAAAATAAGAAGTAGGTGTTTGTCTAACCACCCTAACCACAATAAAATGATAATATTTTTTACAATATTTTAGACATAAGTAGAGGACTCATGTCTAGATGTGATTCATATTTTTGTAATTTTTTCAAAGTAAATAATTAATTATGATTTTTTTATTACAAATTTTTAAAAATATAA